>JACXGI010000828.1:64085-83053 GCA_016801175.1 Esox masquinongy
CCAGAGGTTTTCAATGGGGTTCAGGTCTGGAGATTGGGCTGGCCATGACAGGGTCTTGATCTGGTGGTCCTCCATCCACACCTTGATTGACCTGGCTGTGTGGCATGGAGCATTGTCCTGCTGGAAAAACCAATTCTCAGAGTTGGGGAACATTGTCAGAGCAGAAGGAAGCAGGTGTTCTTCCAGGATAACCTTGTACATGGCTTGAGTCATGTGTCCTTCACAAAGACAAATCTGCCCGATTCCAGCCTTGCTGAAGCATCCCCAGAACATCACCGATCCTCCACCAAATTTCACAGTGGGTGCGAGACACTGTGGCTTGTAGGCCTCTCCAGGTCTCTGTCTAACCATTAGACGACGAGGTGTTGGGCAAAGCTGAAAATGTGACTTGTCAGAGAAGATGACTTTACTCCATTCCTCTACGGTTGAATCCTTGTTGTCTTTTGCAAACTTCAGCCTGGCTCTTCTTTGCTTCTCATTGATGAAGGGCTTTTTTCTAGCTTTGCTTGACTTCAGCCCAGCCCGTTGGAGCCTGTTTCGAACCGTCCTCGCCATGCACTTCACCCCAGCTGCTGTTTGCCATTCTTTTTGTAGGTCACTTGATGTCATCCTACGGTTGTTGAGTGACATTCTAATTAGTTGACGGTCATCTCGGTCAGTGGACAGTCGTTTTCACCCTCTGCCAGTCTGTAGCTTTGTTGTCCCCAATGTCTGTTGCTTGACCTTGTTCTTATGAGCCGCCGTCTTTGAAATTGACGCTCACTGTATGCCTCTGCCAGTAAAGCCACAATTGAACCCTTCCTTTGCTCACTCAAAGCTTTTCTTTTCAACTCTTTTGTCATGCTGAATAGTTATTTTTTTATTCAAATTACCTTTGAGTTGCAGTGTTTTTGCCATCCCGCTGGTACGATTACAAGAGGATAGTGATGACCACAGCAGTGGTTTTTATACTTTTCCTCGTTAAATTAGATTTGGTTCAGGTAATCACCTAATCAGTACCTCATTAAGTAAAATGAGGTGTGCCTGTGTTGGAATTTAACAGACACTGGAATGGAATGGCTGCCATACATATAGAGATGCTGATTTAAGAAAAATTAGGAGTGGTCTCTTAATTTTTTCCATAGCTGTACATGTTTTGTGTGCCTTGAGGTATTTTCTCGCATTTTGGGCATTAGAATGATGCTGAGTGGTCCATAACATGGTTAGAAGTTACTCCTTTAATCAGACTTTTCTAGTTGTAATGTAAGTTGCCCCCTAAAGAGGAAAAAACAAGATATAGCTTGTAACTCTCTGGTCTCAAAAATTTTGAGAAACACCTGGTGGTACAGGACAATAGAGGCCAACAGCTGTGGTCACTGTGGTCTAGATTTCACATTTTCCATCAAGCATACACCTCAGAGCCCTCTACTGTCAGCTATGAGGGTTGTCAGCTGTTTCACTATTGGGCAGATATTTCCAGTAGCAATTCCTGCTGGAATTATGGGTGAAGGGAAGGTGTATTCAACTGTTTCGTTTAGAATTGTGAAAGGGGAAGCTGATCCTAGGTTTGTTCCTATGGGAAGCTTAACTCCTGAGCTGTTGTGTCTGCAGGAGAAGTGAATTCCTGGGCTGCGTGCGTTTTAGAATACGCTCGCTCATCACTTCACCAAAGGTGACTGTAATCCGCAGGGGTTAGCGTACTTCAGTGCTACAGGTTAGGACTGTTTTTTATTATTTATTTATTTATTTTTTTGTGGTGTGTTTAAGAAAAACCCATGATTGTTCTGTAGGCAATTATTTACAGCACATGCATGCATGCGGGCGGGCGGGCGTGGGCTCTGGGCTGGTCTTCATTTGGGCATCAGCTGCTGGAGCGCAGTGAACCTCACAGTCACCGTGAAGGAGACCCTGCGGGAGGATGGTGACGGTGGGGAGGGAGACAGAACCAAACGGGGCATTGATTCTGCTGCCCATCATCTTCAGAAAGACAACCAGATGTAGCGAATAGTAGGCTTCCTAATATCAACCATCCTGCTTTCACCATATTTTATTCTCTGTCTCTCTTCCCACACAATCACACAAAGGTTAAAACTAGTGTGACCAATCTTCTGACTTTTATTTTGTTCATCTTTCCCCTTCCCCCCAAAGCATTAGAGGCTTATGCACTTCCTACTGTGTCTGCTAGGTGATCCATGGCTGGTATTATCTCCTGGGTGAGGAGCTGGGACGAAGCAAGCATCTCAAAGGGGCTTCACAACACCTCACAAACAGGGAGGACTCTGCTGGTGAGTAGAGACCGGGAACATAGGGGCCCTGGGAACTTAGGGTTTTGGGCCGGGCGCCTCTGCGCTCTTAGCCACGGTGTGGGTGGGATTCACCGGATAATGAGGGGCCTGGAAAATTAGTCCAGTTGGACAGATTCCCAAATATCAGATTTTTGTCTCTCATAATTTCTTGCTTGCCACTGTGGAAAAGGAAAGTGCTGCACTGCTACAGTGCTATGCATCCAATAACATCTCATTAGTATTTCTTACTCTGCCTATGTGGAATTGATATGTCGCATGAACAATACAATTAATTTGTCGCAAGGGATTCCATCTCAGGGTGAGCATGTTGATGTGGAAGGCATGCTGCTAGATCAAAAGCCTGACATTTACTGGAGTTCATTTTTTGTTTTATTTTGCTGATGCGCTCATCCAGAACGACTTTCAACAGTATGAGCCCAAATGTTCATACTTTCCAGTTTTGGTCCCCGGTGGGATTCGATCCTGCCTCCCTGATGTTACAAGCAATACGTTCCTCGGATTGCGCAACATGGCACCAAATGCTCATTTGTCAACCATTTTTCTCATCTACCTTGACGTGCCGGCCTTCCACGAAGTTTGCATAATTGACACCGGGGCTTTGTTAGGATAATTAATACCTCTAGGTGTGGGAATCTTAACCACGGCTGACAATTCACAGGAGGGCTCAGCCCTCCTTGTTTATACATGAAAGAGCATAGAAGGATGTCGCGTGTGCCTCATTGGCTCATCTGGAACGATTATGTTTGATCGCCTGTGAATGGAGGGATGGCAAGTTGGGAGAGGAGGAGTAAGCTCTTTCTGACATGAAGCTGTGTAGAATATGTGAGCGCGGCCAATGGTATTGTGTGTGTCCTCTTGAATGGCTCCCTTTCATCAAGGATGTTTCAGGAGACATTGTTACTTGGGAGAGTTCTAATCACCATGGTTACACCAAGGAGCCTTTAGTGAACGGGATAGGGGGTAGGAGTCACTCTTGAGGTAAGAGTCCCTGTGAACTGCCGTCTATGTAACTGCGCTCCAGAGCAATCTCCACTGCCTAGAGTGCTCAACACACTACAGCCTCCAACTTGAACTCCGGAACATTACCGACCCGCTGTGGAAAAGCATAGCTGTGCTCACTGAGAAAGTGCATAGACATCTAGTCCGGCTGCTGTTTTCCATCATTGCAACGCTGTTGCTTCTTGTGAGCGGAGATGTTTTGGAAGAACCGTGCTTCATGGGACTCTTCGGAATATGTTTCAGAAGCTGCATTGTCAAAGGATGGTGCTCCGGTCTGCGGAACAGTGCTGCCTACTAGCCCAGAGAATATGCAATGCCTAACAGTGAGTACTTGTCCATATATATCATCTTTTGAGGGAGTTTGAAACAGTGTAGATTACATTGTGAAAAAGTCACATTGATAAATGGAAGTATAAAGAATATTAGAATATATACATTTTTTCAGGTTGGATAAGTTGTAGATGTGAATATAACAGCAACATTCACGCATAACAGGTGTAAAATATCTTACAACGTGCAATATAAACATGCGCAAGTCACACTGTTCTCATGAATTAAAATCAGGGCAAAATCTAGGGTAGTCCTGTTCATAAATGTTGAACTTCATGAACTTACCTTTGTTGCCCTATTACAATCAGAAATATAAAAACAAATCTCTTGGATGTCTGTCTGTGCCAGTGCTAGCCTTTTGGGGGGCCTTGGCGACATTTGGTCAGGGGTTCCCACATTACGCAGCAAACTTGACTAGATTTAAAAATAATAATAACAATACTAGCAATGCAGGTCATTTTGTACATGTGTGGTAGAGAAATTGTCATTTTTTAAGCAGGTTCTTTGCAATAATATGCATTTCAGCATAGCATGAATAAAAAATATTACGATGAAAAAGTATTAATTTTGCCAGAGGCAGATATAATGTTTTTGAATAATTTCTGTCAATTCTACCCATTTTGCCATGGAGTGAAACAAACATACAGTTTATAGTTTCCAAAATATTTTTGTTGCACAACTAAAAACAGAAAGGAAATTTTGTTTTTACATGAAAATACCATACCCAGACCATTCTCCACACTACTTGAGTAATAGACCAATACACTTAACCAGAGCCAAGGCATTAGAATGGAAGCTCATACATTGGTTATTATTTACAATGAATTACGTTGCCAAATTGTCCAAATAAGAGAGGAAGTGTTGCCAGGCAGTTTCTAATGGAGATCATTTTTCACTCAGAATATACAGAATTCTGTCTAAATGTAGAGTATTTACTGAGCTATTTATTTTAGGGAACTTAAGTCTTGCCATGTTGCCATGACTTATGCCATGTTTATATGATATGAGTGAGAATGACTAACAAAGTCAATGCAAGCTCCCTGGAGGTCAGGCCCCCTGGCAATGTGCTGTGCATTCCTGATTGGTGTTCGGCCATGATAACAACCGGTTTAGACAGCTGGCTAGACTGGGTGCCTTAGGTTGCCACCTATTCAGCCTATGTCCAATGTCATGGATGACCAGCCCTTTCATTAATAGCTGCATCTATGAATTTGTGTGTGGTTTAATTTACCCAGCCCCATTCCTCAACTTTCTCTCAGTTATATTGGTCTGTCATTGTGAACATACAGAGAATTGCAGCTTTTACTCAAGTAAATTGTATATGCGGCAGCTGAGTTTTTTTTTTGAGTAATCAAACATTCATACATGTTTAATAATTAATTGACATGCACTTGCATAATTGAATTAGCCATTTTCATGTCAGTGACACCTGTGCTCAATGTTTATCTCAGTTATGACTAATGGTTTTAATACACATCATTGTATTACTGTATGTACTATATGAAAGGTGCACTTATCATGTGCAGATGGTTAGGCTTTCCTAGCCTTCATTGTTTTTATTTTTATATATTCCATACAAATGTCACTTTCTTTGGTCTTTGCCATTATTTGTTAAGTGCTGTAATGGAATTTTATTTTTTCAGTTCTAATGGAGACCAAATGCCTTACATGTACAAACCAAAAATGTCTGTGGTGCATCTTCTACCTAATCCCTACTTCGGTTTAAAATAATTGAGGATGCTACTATTAAAAAAAGCAGAATAATAACCGGCAAACGTGTAGGCTACTGTTGTTGATATCTTTCAAATAAGACTTTAGTTGTTACTGCAGTGGGCTAAAGCCCCCAGTACACCTCGATCACATGGCGCATTGAACCATTTCTCTCATGCAGTCGAACGTGATGTGTTTGCTACTTCTCATCTTTAGCTTAGAAAAAAAGAGGGGGGATGAGTGGAAATATTAATACGAGACACAGGGAGGTGTGCAATCGTCTGACCAAACACAGTTTGACAACTTAACAAAAACAAAAATCCCCCCCCCTATTGAAGCACAACCTCCCCACCACTCGAAAATAACAAAATTTAAGCAATTCATGCACACATGGTGACAGTGCAAATGCTTTCAAGTGGAAGTGTATTGTATATTACTACCCTTAATGTGTTTTCTGTAGCCTGTGGTGACTGTTCAGAAATGCTCAGTGGGTCAATAGGTCCCCTCTAGTGATCCCAGTCTGTCTTGAGAGACAAAGTAAAAAAAGGACAAACTGTGCCCCCTAGTAATCCTGCCAGCAGGTTTTATTGTAAATGTATAATAAATGTTTTTTGCCGGACCGCATAAGCGGAGCCGGCCAAGAAGAGCGAATGTCTCTTACTGAGTGACGGCCTACCCCTTGTTAAATAGCGTAGCGCTTAGAGAAGCGGCCCTGCAAACTCTAGGTCTCGCGATCGAATCTCCTCACAGTCGAAACAAATTATGCATTAGGATTTGTTTCCGGATTGACAAAAGCTTCGCTGGCTATATCCTTCAGTATCTACGTTATCGTAAGCCTAAAATAAAACTGTTTTTACTGTTATTTTGGATTTTCGAAGTACCCATCTGTGCGTGCTTTTGAGGGTAATATAGGCTAGATCAAAACCCTTTGGGCAGTAAAAGAGTAGGGGTTTCCACGATTCTCTCGTCTTTTCACTCTCGTCTTTTCACTTGTTATCGTCACTTATATTGATAGTTATTGTATCAATGTTATTCACGAATGAAAGAAACTGTGTTTTTTGTACCATGAGATGAAATAGCTTAGGCAGGGACAAGTTCATCTTCAGTCTCGCTAGCAGTTGCTCAATTTTTATGACTATTCCAAGTAGTAAGTAGATACTAGTAAGCCTATTACTGGCTAATAAGCTGTTAAAACAGCCAGAGTGGCAAAAGCCAAACAGTTCATAGATGCTATTTGTGGTGGTGGTAAACTTAATAAGAAACTTCAGTTTAACACAATGATTTATGGTTTCCAGCTAAATATTCAAACTTGGCATGATGTTAATGTGTGACAAAATGATCTAATGTCAAGACACAATTTTCTGACGAGGTAGTATGTCCCAGTTGGTCCCAATACTGACATACTAGCTTACTATATAAACAAGAAACCAGGCAAGCCTAGTTCAGCCGGCCCGCAATAGAAAGTGTCACCATCTCGATATTCAAACCTGGGTCGCCCACATGAAAGGCTGTGTTGTTAACCACTACACCACAGAGCTATACATTTACAAGGTGTCAGTATAGCCTCTTGTCGCTATCCTGAACAAATCCTCTTTTGCCACTGGCCGTTTTAATAGTTAATTGGCCATTCGTGAATGACATTGATACAGTTAAACTGACTAACGTTTCTTACTAAGTTTACCTCCCCCACAAATAGCGGTTATATATGGTGTTTGCCACTGGCGGTTTTAAGAGCGTATTAGCCAGTAATAAGCTTTACCGGTATGTACTAACTTACTGGAATAGTCATAAGAATTGAGCAATTGCTAGCAAGTCTGCCAAGGCTATTTCATTTCATGGCATAAGATTGTATTTTTTTCTTTCATGGCAAAACAACATACTTTTTTCTTTCATTCGTGACTGACATTTATACAATAACTATCAATAAAGGCGACGATAACTAACTTTTTAGATATGTGAAAACACGAGGGAATCGTGGAATCTACCAGAAATAATTAATAAATGCCGTTGCTCTCAATAGATTCACACTTAGATCTTCCACATGAGAGGCACTGTCTTTAACCACTACGCCATGGCATTACACGTTTCAGCAGTCGCTAGACTCCATTGAGGATTGTGTTAAACTGACTAACGTTTCTTATTAAGTTTACCTCCACCATAGCGTCTATGAACTGTATTGCTTTTGCCACTGGCAGTTTTAACAGCTTATTAGCCAGTAATAGGCGTACTAGTATCTACTAACTTCCTAGGAATAATCATAAGAATTGAGCAATTGCTAGCGAGACTGAAGATTAACTTTTCCATGCCAGAAAGTCGCAATATAACCATATACATTTTCAGTTAAGGCTTACTATAACGTAACTACTGTATGTTAAGCCAGCAAATGTGTTTGTCTATCCTGACCCAAAACGCAGGCATGGATGCGTACTTCGAAAATCCACCAGAAACTGTCGCAATATTAACCATAAACTGTTTTATTTCAGGCTTACTATAATGTAGATACTAACAGTTTTAGCCCGCAAAGTTTTTGTCTATACGGAATAATTCATAATGCGTGCTTCGCTTCGCCTGCGAGGAGATAGGAACTTGGGACCTATAGTTCACAGGTCCGCTTCTCTAACTACTACGCTATTTAACAAGAGTCAGTCAGTCAGTGGCATCCACTGACGCGGTCCGGCAAAAACAGTACATACTTTACCACCATCCTCCAAGTATGTACAGCACCGTGGCGTAGTGGTTAAAGATGCAGCCTCTTACATGGGAGACTGGGGTTTGAATCCAGAGAGGTCCACAACATTTATCACTTTTAATTGCGGGCCGGCTGAACTAGGCTTGCCTGGTTCCTTTTCTGGTTAGTTTCTGAAGACAGATTGGTGTAAAATATCTGGTCCATTTTTGGCTCTTGACATAATGTTGGGCAATCACCAGATGGGACTATTTTCCCATTGAGCAATTCTGAAGTCATCCTAGGGTACCGAAACCCACTGTTATTGAGCCCACTGCAGTAACATTTTAATTGCCCTTCCTCCATCTCTCACTCCACCTTCCCCCTGTCCGGTCGTCAGCCACTATTTTTCCCAAGACTTCAGGCAGTGTGAGGGTTTCTCCCAGTCTCAGAGACAAAGATGGGAAGTAGCAAAAGCCAACAATAGTGGCTGTAATAGGAAGCCAGAGCCATGGAGAGTTTATGATATATCTGTTGTTTGATTCCACTTACAAGAACTGTGGGTTCGTTCAATATGGCATCATCCCGTATAGAGGCCTTGTCAGTCCACAGTGGAAGCTGGTCAAACTCGTGTTATCTGTTCCTTCCCTTCAATTCAGGGATTCAAAAATTCTCACATCTTTTTATTCATTGTTTTCTCTTTGTTATATTGTCTGTTGTTCAAAGTATTATCGTTATACTTTGTAAAGTAATTTAAACCTCATGTGAACCAACAATTACAGAAAGGTGTATATATCAGAGAAAATTCTCCAGTACAAAGCTTCCTAGTCCTGCCTTCCTTTTCCAACCCTCCTAGGAAGGTGTGTGTGTGTGTGTGTGTGTGTGTGTGTGTGTGTGTGTGTGTGTGTGTGTGTGTACATGGTTCACACCAGACTATGGCAAATGTGCCTTCAGTGGAGGGACACCCGTGTACGAATTTTGTTCAGGAAGTGTGTTGGCTTATCAAGCACAGACATATTGCCTGGCCATAGGTTGGGGGGGTTGGAAGGTGGTTTCCTGCTATTCTTCTGCCTAGCTGGCTTCCCATGAGTAGATATGCTTGGTTCACAGTGTAGTCCAGTAAAGTTGGCTGTTGGACCTGCTTCACATAATCTAGTGATTGCGCTGTCTGAGAGCATACCGACTAACATGCTGTCTGCAGTGTGTATAGAATAATTGTGCTGAAGCTATGCATACCATCCATGGGCTGTGCAGGATCTGCATCGGACGGAATCTCCCTCAGGTTTGTAACGGCTACCATTTTTAGGCCTGTCATAATGGCGGAGTTAGAGAAGATTTGGGGAATTTCAGTGCAAAGTGGCAGTGTGTATGGAGGGAATTACAGCAATGTTGATGTATAACATTTAATTTAGCAGCGCTAGCTCTGGAATGCCACTGCGTAGTTGACACTGATTCTGGGTTGGTTTTACGTTTTCCCCCCGCTAATGTTTAAGGTTAGGATTGGGGAGGGGAGGCTGATCCTAGTTCTGTATGGGAAACTTGAGTCTGGAGCATACTGTGTAAGGTTTACTTTGTTTTAATTAGATTGTATTTATAGCTAGTTGTACTTATGCAGGACGCCAACAGGAATCCAAGGGCCTGGGACGGAATTGAACGTTTAGGACCCAAACTGCAGGCCAAAAAATTAAATAGTCATAATATTCCTGTCCAAAAAACAGGTCATAAATGTTTTATTGTTTAATGTTTTAATTCATTAAAGCTTTCCATGTTTTCGACAGAGGTAATTTATTATGTCACATCTTTTCAATTCATAACCTCCTCAGTCACAATCAGCCATTACTTAACTGCTACACATATTACACATATTTTGACGTTCTCTTTTAGATTTGTCCTTCCATTTCCATGCTCTTAGTTTTGGTTGCATGGTGGCAGTGTTTTAGCCAGATAGCTACTGTAGTTAAACTAATTTGTTGTTTAAATTTAAACTTTTTTTTTTTTTTAAAGCTGCACTAGGTAGCATTATTTCAGTAAAAAAACCATGACAGCATTCTGCAAATACTCACCAGTCAGAAAGCGGTCGCTCTCTACCGGTTACCAATGCCCAATAATGATGTTCCGAATAAAAATATGAAAACTAGAATTACCTGTTCCAAAAAAACTGAGTTCAACGTTATTCTTAGCCTTGGTAATGTAAGCTTAGGGTTCCTGATTGCTAGCTATAGCGAGATAGTCTGTCTTCTTCCAGTTCTTTGCCGTTTTCGTAGTGTATGCTGTAGTAGACAAGGGAGGGATTGACAATTTGTGGTCTTGGTCTCTAGCTGCCATTATAGTTTCTTATAGTAAGCAAACTTCGCTCCCTATGGCGTACTTATGCTATATATTTCATCCAGGTAAAATGTAAATTCACAAAATAAGCCAAGGAGGAACAGAGCAGAATTGACTGGGTAGTAGCGACATGCTCCAAAAATTATAAATTGACATTCCTCTGGCACTGAACTTTTTTTATTTATTTATTTATTTTTTACTAAAGAAATCCTACCTAGTGCAGCTTTAACAAAGTTGCGTTGATGCTGGTGTTAGGGTATCACTCTTATTGGCTGTAAGTGTTAGTGTCACTGATTGGCTGTTGGTTGACAAACCATTTTTACAGAAAATGGTTGAATTATAACGCTGTATAAAAAAACAGCAAAGAGAAAAAACTTGAATACCTTCATTAGTGCAGTTCTTCTGTTATATAACTGTAACTTTCTCGATAGTACTGAATATTAACATTGACTGACTAATAATTATATTTAAGCTAACCAAATGGGCCCCCCCAGGCCTGCGCCCGGGACAACATTCATGGTTGTCCCCCCCGTCGGCGTCACTGACTTATGTCATTATTCTGGTTGGTGCTGTAGAGTGTTCAAGGAGTCACGCAAAGACTGCTTAGGGGAATGTTGTTGATTCAAGCTTCAGGAATATTATCTAAGCTGTGCAGCTGAGTTCTAATGTATCTCTGAGATTGTCAATAATTAAACAAGAAATTCTAATTTTATATATACACATAGGTAAGCAGGAGCAAGCAATTTGTGATTTATATTTCAAAAGATAACCAAAGGGGAATTTGTATGTTTACAGCAAAACGGGGGAAACTTTTCTGAAGCCGGTCGACATTTTTGATAGGCATTGAGTTGCATTTTGAAAACCTGCCCCCAACCAGGACTGCTTTCTTGGCACTAAGCCAATCCAAGCTGTGGGAATTCATTGCAATGCTACTGTATTTAAATCATTTCAGAAGGACTGTGCCAACCAAGCATGTCAAGGATGCTTGGCTATTGTGGACCTGAGTCTACACAACCGGCGCAATAAGGCTTTAATTTTGCATTTTAAATTGAACTAGTGCTTCTGGACTATCCAAATAATGTCCACTGTCTTTACTGTTTGTCCAGGCAGTGTTTAGTAAGTAAAAAATGTTCTGGACAGTTCCCATGTGTGCTTTGCAAAGGCCTCGCTAGTCAGATCTCCCGGCAACAGCGGGCTGTTTCTCCGGCTTCTCCACTCTCCAGAGTTTTTAATATCTCTTGACTGCTTGAGGCCATGGTATTAAAGCTTTTGTCCTGGGAAAGCTCCCAGAGAGTCCACTTTTTATTTTTTCCTGTCCCGGTAACAAAGAAATCTGCATGGTTGCTGCTGCCTCTGCTAGTGGCTGTAAAGAGGTCCAATGTTAGACATAATGTGTGTAAGGTTTCTGTTAGGTCTTGTGATTTTTATAAGAAGCTGATTTTCATACTGGGCAGTTATATCCCTGTTGACACTGCACTCAGCCAGCTAAAAGCATTGATAGATCTGGACTTAAAGGTTTTATTCCAGGCTAAGAACATTGTAATGAAAACAGTTCAGAATGAGTTATAAAATGTATGATTCAGGGCCCTTATTCCTTAAGGATCAAATATTCATATTTAGATAATAATAGAATTAACTGGTACTAGATGTTCACTTCAGTAGTCTGAGACACTTTATGAATGGGCATCTTGAGATAGCTTTGTTACACTTTCTTAACGCTTAATGATTGCATCAATTTTAGTATCATGTTCTTTTTGGCTTTGGCAGGTGACTATCCTTCGGGGTAAAGATGGCTTTGGCTTCACCATCTTCTCAGACTCACCTGTGCGTGTTCAGGCTGTTGATCCAGGTAAGTGTGAAACTGGTCCCAGATTTATTGATGTGTGTGGAAACATTACTTCCAGTGTAACTTCCTTACTTGGCAACGTATATACTGTCATAACAAAGGAAAGTTGGAGAGGTTTGGCTATTGCACTCAGCCCACGTTGAGCCCTGTAAATTCCTTCAATGTGTGAATCTCCACTGTATCATTTTTGGTAGTGAGAGACTGAATGCATACGCTACTCTGATTTGGTTTTAGTTTGGCTGGTGGTTAGATGCTTGGGCGTGTGACCAAATGGTGGTTTGTTCGATCCCAAGCAGTCAAGCATGAAGAAACTACAGATGTTTCCATATGCAAAGCACTAAATGCCTTGATGAAGGTACATGTATACCCTAGTAATGACACCTTTCTAAAGGTATCTCAGATTGTAGAAGGGGGGGGTTAAAAATACAACCTAAAGGTAACCACTTTCAACAGCATTGCAAGTTTACAAAAGTTAATGCTGTTGAGCAAACTCACAATCGTATTGTAGCCTCACAATTAGTATTTTGGTATTTTGTTAGGAGACCCATAAGCCACAGCCAAAGCAATGGCTACTCTTCCTGAAGTCCAAACATATATATCCAAAGACAAAAACTAATACACATATTTTCTATATACTAAAAGGATAAATAAATAGCAAAACCACATTATATAAACCCATTGCAAATACACAGTCACACCATCACTGTCTTCATTGAGCTACAAGGTGTTGTCACTGAATCAATTTTATTTCTAGTTTATAGTGCAGGAAAAGGTGAGATATGCACTGCATATGTTTCCAATTCATTAATAAAACACATTTGTACATGAAATGGAACAAATCGCAGCTTTTTTTCAGTGGAATGTGAATCCCACCCCCTTTTGGTCTTTTTCACATTTTGTTGAACAAATTGGGAGATTAGGTTTAGGTATATAATTGTGCTTATGACTTTACCTCGAGAACAAATCGATTGGGGCTACTGCAATTGCTGAATTTGCCTGAACTTTTTCCACAAGTCTATAAGCTATAAGTGTCCCCCCCAAATTTCAAAACATGCTTTGTGCAGGTAACTTGTGATTTGTCCTAATATAACAACCACTACTACCAGGTAAGAGTTCTTTCTGCTTCTTCACATCTACGGTCTAGTGGCAATTGTTATGATACCAGGAACGGAAATGTTGCAAGATTAAATCAGTCATTCAGCCCTTGCGGCTGTGACCTTTATCCTTTCTGGATGATTCACATTTTGGTAGTGGTGCATCTGAGAGCTACAACTGACAGCTTTAAAATTTTGGAACAGGAGGTGTTTATTTGGTTCAGAGGTTTGGCCAAATGTATCTCAAAGAGGGAGTACGGACTTGTCTCCTATCCCTGGTTCTGCCAAGTAAGAATCAAATCTGGGTTGGTTTGTGTGTCTCAGGTGGTCCAGCTCACCAGGCTGGCTTACAGCTAATGGATACTCTTCTGCAGCTCAACGGCCTACCAGTGGAGCAATGGAAATGCGTGGACCTAGCTCATGCCATCAGGTAGTCTGTACGCCTACAAGGTTCAAATCTGCCTTAGCTGAACAAACTGCACATAAAGCACAATAAGTCTCCTGTCAAATGTGTTCACAATGAATCAAACTGTCCATCTGAATTCACAGAAACTGCCAAGGTGAGATGACCTTAGTGGTATGGAGGACCGTCCCTTTAATGAAGCCTTATTTTGAGGGACTGATCCACAGGCCGTCGTATAAGATGCCTATCTGCGACGCCGTGGTGGCTCCGGTGGGGAAGAAACAAGACAAGACCCGCCCTCTGTTGGCCCACCCAGCCCGCGGCAGACGGAGCGAATGCAAGCAAGGGCCTAGATCGGAGGTCAAGGGTGGCCTCGGATCCTTATGGAGGGATAAGAGAGTGGACAAAAGGGAAGAGGGCTACAAGGGACAAGAGCCTGACTATGGGACTGCAAAGACCAGGACTCGGACCCTCAAAGGCACCCGGGTGACCTCATCAAACGGTGACAACTACATTATCCTCTCCCCTGTGGACGCAGGAAGTCAGGTGATTGTATTGACTCATGGCAAACATGTTGTACTGTGAAGATGGGTTGAAAGCACAATATTCGTTGTTACGATGCACAAAAGCACATTATTAGGTCTAATGATTGTGTTGCGCTGAACTGCACTATCTCAAGTTGTTAAGTTTACAGTTCCAGCTACCTAAGACATTTGCTCCCATTCAGGTTTTGCATTCAGATTTCAACATAATTACT
Organism: Esox masquinongy; assembly: GCA_016801175.1. Taxonomy (NCBI): domain Eukaryota; kingdom Metazoa; phylum Chordata; class Actinopteri; order Esociformes; family Esocidae; genus Esox; species Esox masquinongy. The sequence continues at coordinate 78,500 of JACXGI010000828.1, forward strand.
ACTAAGGAAACACGTGAAAGCCCAAACCAGCCTGGCCAGTCAATTCTGCTTCGGTAGCCTACTGAGAAGTCTCGATGTTCTGCCTCTGGGTTAAAAAACCTCTTAGCTCATGGTGATCTAGTGTCAAGAGTATTTTAGTATTTAGTATTAAATAAAATTTATTTTATTTAATACTAAATAAAAGAGTATTTAGTATTTTAGTGTTACAAGCTTTCCTCTAAGAAAGATAGAAAGATAGTGGAACAGCTCTCTTCAGCAAGATAATTAATATATACAGTGTATACACTGTATACAGATATACTGTTGATTGCTTCTGAGACGGATGTTTGGAGACACAGCACTTAAGGGCTCTTACACAGCCCCTCATGCATATTTTGTGGAAACAAAGTGTCTACTCTCTTCCTATCACTCAGAGCCTTTGTCCTGAAATGGCACCCTATATACTGAGCTTTGACCAAATCCTTTTTGGTTCTCTACGCATCTCTTCATTCATATTAAATATACATTTGCACAATATGACAATCAGATGTTTTGTGATTCACACTAGCGTCCTGAAGGACAAGAGGCCTGTGAATTGTTGACATTCATTCCCTTGTTAACTACTAACTCCATTAGTCCATTTTCTAATGATTTTCTCGTTTTTAGATCTTGCAACCCGTTTATCAAAACAGGAATGGTACTGTTGGTAAGCAACTATTTTAATTATAATTTCAGCGCCTTGGCTGTGAGATAAGCGTTTTCCAATATAATTAAGTTTAATAAGGGGAAACAACCAGTAAACAATTTAAAACCTTACGCTGGCAGGTATAATGCCTTATAACATGTTTAGAACATGTTAAACATTTAGCCAGGTTGAATACTTTATAACACTTCAATCTTGTCGTTATAATGCTTTTTATGTGATGTCTTCCTATTTAGATTATTTTGAGATGTTATTGTTGCAACAATGTTTCACCAAAATAGGAAGGATCTATCAAACCCACCCCAGCAGAGGGCTGCAACAGGCCGATGGCTTTCTCCAAGAACCTGTCGCCGGTCTACAGTCCAGAGCCTTATCTTCTCGACATTCCATCAATGGCCAGACTGCCACCATGCCGCCCCCATCGAGCTACCAACCCAGCTATGGCAATTACCAAAACTGCACTATTGTCCAGTCTCATTTGCCCTACTCCAATTACGGCACCTACGTCACGCTGGCGCCCAAAACCCTCATCTTCCCTGTCTTTGTTCAGGTCGGCACTTTTGTTTTGTGTTCATTTGTGTTACTGGGTCATTGTGTTTCTGAATGCTTGGTTGTTTTGTTGTTCCTGACAGTCAAATTTGTCCCCTGGCTGACCTGCTTAGCTGCCTGATTGAAGTGTCAATTTAAGGAGTTGAAGACTGACAGCAATCAGTCATTTCGGCAGTAATTAGCAAAATTAAATTGTCATGCATTTCAAATTATTGTGCATTGCAAAGCAAATCTCTCTTATTTATTAGTTTTATTATTTTCTGTGCCTAGACATTTTTTAGACAATGTATTTATCCATTTTTTTGTGTGGTCACACATGGAGATATTGATGATTTAAATGAAAATTCCAAAGCTTTTTGACAGACAAACTCCTGTCAAAAAGTTTGTCTGTCAAAAGTTTGCTTGCAACACCAATGAAAGTGGATAGATTTCCGTTGGGTCAAACCATAGGAGAAATGTATGCATGCATGCATGCATACGTGACAGTAATTTGCCTTGGATAAGTGTGTACAAGTGACTTTTGAAAAACTTATTATACAGTGTATGCATGGATTTGCTTGTAAAAGCACTACAGCCCTGTTTCAAAGAAGTTGGGACTCTATGTAAAATGCAAATAAAAACAGAATGCTATTATGTGCAAATCATTGAAGTACAAAGACAACATATCAAATGTTGAAACTGAGAATTGATTTTGGAAAAATAAATGCTGTTTTGATTTTGTTGCCAACAACACATTTCAAAATATTTGGGACAGGAGCATGTTTACCACTGTGTTGCATCACCTCTTCTAACAACACTCTGTAACCATTTGTGAACTGAGAAGACCAATTGCTGTGGTTTTGAAATAGGATTTCAGCTGCTCAAGTTCAGTTCAGGGTCTCTCTTGTTGTGTATTTCATTTCATAATGCGCCAAATGATTTCAGTGGGTGATAGGTCTGGACTCCAGGCAGGCCAGTTTAGCACCCGGACTCTTACTACGGAGCCATGCTGTTGTAATAAGTGCAGAATGTGGGTTGGCATTGTCTTTCTGAAATAAGCAAGGCCTTCCCTGCAAAAGGTGTTGTCTGGATGGCCGCACATGTTGCTCCAAAACCTGTATATATTGTTCAGCATTAATGGTGCCTTCACATATGTGCAAGTCACCCATGCCATGTGCACTAATGCACCCCCATACCATCACGGATGCTGGCTTTTGAACTGTGTGCTGGTAACAAGCCGGATGGTCCTTTTCTTTAGCGGCATCCATGATCCCAAAAATAATTCGAAATTTTGATTTGTCAGACCACAGGACAGTTTTGCACTTTGCCTCAGTCCATCTTAAATGAGCTTGGGCCCAGAGAAAGTTTTTCTGGAACTTGTTTATGTATGGTTTCAACTTGCATTGAAACCATACATAATCTTGCATTTAGAGTTTTAACTTGCATTGGTGGAATCAGCAACAAATTGTTTACAGACAGTAGTTTTCAGAAGTGTTCCTGAGCATGTGCAGTGATCTTGTCTGTTTTTAATGCAGTGCCTCCTTAGGGCCCGAAGATCATGGCCATCCAATAGTGGTTTTTGGCTTTGTCCCTTGCGTACAGAGATTTCTCTGGATTCTCTGAATGTTTTAATGACATTATATACCATATATGATGAGATCCCCAAACCCTTTGCAATTTATTTTTAAATTGTTCCATTATTTGCCTGCGCAGTCTTTCACGGAGTGGTGAACCCCTCCCCAACTTTACCTCTGAAAGTCTCATCCTGTCTGGGATGCTCTTTTTATAACCCATTATATTGCCAATTAACCTAATTAGTTGTGAGATGTTCCAGGTTTTTTTTTTTTAGCATTACACAACTTTTCCAGTCATTTGTTGCCCTTGTCCCAGCTTGCTGGTGTCAAATTAAAAGCGGGCATATATTTTTAAGAAACAATAAAATTTCTGTTTCAATATTTAATATGTTGTCTTTGACCTATTTTCTATAAAATATAGGGTTGAAATGATTTGCACATCATTGCACTCTGTTTTTATTTCCATTTTACACAGCGTCCCAACTTTTTTGGAAACCGGTTTGTAAATAATTGTGCGCAATAACTTTGCTTTGTAGCAAAAATTCTCAACTGTTCACTCAATTTCTGTTTAAGTGACAAGCTCTGAATAGTGTAGGGAGTCATTGGGTGTTATTAATTGCTTTTTAAAATATTTTTTTAAATATCCGACAATTTTGTTTCCATGGCTTATGTAAGCTGGTCGAACAAAAGTGAAAGCAAGTGGGGAGATCAGTTTGAATGGAAACAGCTGTTGCTGTAATGTAATGATGTCCACAGAGTGGCAGGAAATTACGGATATCTCCCTTAATATTTCTTTGTGTTTTTTTTCCATTTTATTGTGTTTTGTTTTCAGGACAAATAAAAACATAATGCTCAGGTGAATGTCTTGAAACAGTTTTCTCAGGTAGCCTAAGGCTTTGGCACAGCCCTGTATATTTATGAATATAAATGCATCATTAACACGTTTTGACATGTTTTCTCTTACAGCCTCTCGACTTGTGTAGCGAGCGAACACTCCTTCTCTCAGAGGAGATGATGCTGCATGAGAGCCAGTACATGTCTATCAAGGTACAACAGCCCATCTGTTCTGCTCAGTTATTTCTGTACCCTCTTTCATTCTTGCGCTTAAGCCTGGGTGAGTACACTGTTTGGCATAGCTAACTGTTATTACAGCGGTAATTACATAATAGCAAATGCTTTATAATTGCCCAGAAAATTAGTTGAGTGGTTCATGTTTTTAGCCCTAGTAGAATAAGGACCTATTTTTCTTGTGTAATTACAGCAAAAAGCTCAACATTTACATTTCAACAATAGCAAGCAAGCAAGTTAATTTATATAGCACAATTCATACATAGAAGTTCAATGTGCTTTACAAAGAAAAGAAAAAATATAAAAATACAATAGCATAAAAACAAATACTCAAATGAAAACATCAAAACAACATCATCATAATAAGACATAGAATAAGAAAATAGAAATAGAATAAAAACAGGATACAAACATAGGAAGCTATAGTATATATAAGCAGTAAGGCTAAACAGTGCGGTTAAGTTTAAGCACTCAGTCATAGGCGCGTGAAAAGAGTGTTTTTAACCTGGATTTAAAAATTGATACGTTTGAGGCACGTCTAAGATCTTCTGGTAGTTTATTCCAGTTGTGCAGCGTAGTTTAGTTTGGACTCTGGGCTCTACTAGCTGGCCTGATTTCATGGATCTAAGAGCCCTGCTCGGTTTATATTCTTCAAGCATGTCAGAAATTTATTTGGGGCCTTAACCATTCTGTGATTTATAA
>JACXGI010000828.1:83153-114722 GCA_016801175.1 Esox masquinongy
GAAGCCAGTGCAAAGATTTAAGAACCGGAGTGATGTGCTCTGTTCTCTTGGTCCTGGTTAACATTCTAGCAGCAGCATTCTGAATGAGCTGCAGCTGTTTTACAGTCTTTTTGGGGAGTCCAGTTAAGAGGCCATTACAGTAGTCAACCCTACTAGAGATAAAAGCATGGATGAGCTTCTCTTGGTCTTTTTGGGACACCAAGCCTATAGCATAATTTACAGATTCATTGTGATCACAATTACATAATAATATCCACATATGCAATAATTATCATCAGCATTTCTGACCAAGATGCCTTTTTTCTTTGGTTTTGGAATTTGTCAAGTACTTACTTTTTGCCCTAAAGGTCACCTCTGTGCCTATTGCACCAGTGTCAATTTTCAGCTGAAATTGACGTTCTCTCTGTCAGGTTTCTAGTTTATACCAGTGACACCCCCTTAGAGAGATGCACTGCTGTGCAATATTCTCGGATGAAACATTACCTGGTAAAAGCCAGATCCATATCTCTGAACAGGGGACGAGAAATGGATTAGTATGGCATTATCCCAAATGATATTCTGTTCACTACATTTTGACCAGGCACATAGGATTATTATCAATAGAATGCAGCTTATAGTGAGTAGGGTGTCATTTAGGGTGGAATGCTATAGATGTAACAGTCATGTAGGATACACAGATCTTGATATAGTTACTGTTCAGATAAAAACGTGCATACTTTACATGATTTAGAAAGTTGGTTGAATTTGATATGGGTTATATTACATTTTATGGTCCTTATTTACAGTATTTCATTTTTAATAGATTTTTATTTCATTTATTTCCACTGAGTAACACTTGCAACTCTCATGTGGTTCAGGAACAGTGTTGTATGTTGGGAATATAGACTGGCTTCTTGTCAACTATTCAGAAATGTACATGTTTTACTATTTTTGTTATTTCTATTCTATTTCTGACTAGGCTTAAAGAAGTTATAAATAATGTAAATGCAACAGAGAGATTGGAAGCGAGAAATTGGGAGAGAACCATACAGACTGCAGGCTTTGCTGTGGGGATGCCATTTTTCAATTTGATCTGGTTGCAGGGTTATTCAACTTTTTTGCTAGCTGCTCAATATTTCTAAAGGCTTCTTAGTTTTAGTTTCTACTTCCATTTATCAAACCTGATTTGCAATAACAAATGCATCAACCCCTAAATAAAATCCATAATAAGTCACCTTTCCTGTGGATACAGGATAATTTCCTCCAGTGACAAATTGGGTAAATTAAGATAAGGTGTCTGTTGTAGAAAATAGCACAAATAATAGCACAAAATAGCATTAACACTTTTGTTATCCCCCATTTGTCAGAGTAATCATCTGCGTATTACTTCACTAAAGTGAAGAAAAATTGCACAAATGGAGCAATGTTTTTTGTCCTAAGGTTCTTAGCTCATTCCATGGCCCTTTGTCTCCCCCTGCAGGTGACGGTGCTCATCTACACAGACCTGATGCTGCTGACCAGAGAGGACGAAGCAGGCCACTGTAATGTTCTGCAGAGCCCATTGTACCTTCACCATCTCCGCCTGCGGGATGGTGAGCACTCACACACAGAGAGAAAGAGAGAAACATATCTATAAACATTTTTTTTCCTGGACTGGCTGAAAACCTTATGGGGACTAGATTGTCAGGTTTTTACTGCATTTGTGAATCATATACATACACAATCCAGGACCACATTTCACCCATCCTTCGCTTACATAACACAAGCATAGCTGCTAGGAAAATGTGGGATATGACTGCATGTGGCAAATACATTGATGAAGAAAATAAAAGGAATAATAGCATTCAGTGGGTGGAATGCAACAGGCCCAGGATCAGCACCTATTGGTAAATGTAACTGTTCCAAAGTGGAAGGGTACATCATTCCAATTGGCCTGTTGTGGGAAACAGCCAGCAGGGGATCAAAACATGCTGCTGTTATTGTTATTAGGCCCAGGGTTATTTATGAGGGGTTAGATTGTGTGCGCGCGCCTGGCGCCTCTATCACACAAGCCTGTTGTTTTTGGTCAGCTGACGGGGCTTCTTTGTGCTAGAGAGAGGGGGTTGTGTGGGACTGTGGAGGCCTCGGTCATTCAGGAGCTCCACTGATGCCCCATTGATGCGATGCCTGCCCCGAACAATGGTCTTGTCTCTGGCTTAGACTTGTAGGATGGCGTTGACAGAATGATGAATATTTGGACACTGCGCTCAAAGGAAGAACAATAACTGTTTGAGGATGTGGGATTTGGGGTCTGTTTCTCTATGCTCAGTGAGACTGATGAGCGCCTTTTATGCTAACAATACCTTAAGATAACATTTTCTCTTCCTCTGTTTCTGAACAGTCCTGGCTGATGTTCTGAGGTTATACATAATCCACTGGACAGAGGTAAACATGAAGTAGCTTTTGAATTGATACAAACCCAACATTACAATGACTGTCTAGGGGTTGGATATTAGAAATCAGAATTATAATTTCCAAATAGATGACGTACTTGTATTATACTGTTACTCCATTTATGGTATCTCTTTGTGTTTCTTTGCAGCACGATGTTTACAGTCACCTGTAAAGCTGGCACTCTTGATAAAGTATGAGCAAATTAAATGGGAAATGTTTTTTATAAATATTTCAGAGAAAGCACTTTGTTTAAAAAAAATACCTAAAAGTGTAAACATTTCTAACAGATTTTAAATTAATCTCGGATTAAGTCATTGTATTCTGGCCTTCCATGACATCCTTGTTCCAGGAGGTAACAATTAGGTACTACGCATGTACAGTTGGGTCCGAACAGGTCCGACAAATTTGACAGAAGTAACATCCGTTTTTGCTGACCTTAACCAATGGGCATACTCAGGAACACGTTAGCAATTTTGTGTGTGTGTGTGTGTGTGTGTGTGTGTGTGTGTGTGTGTGTGTACAGTTAGGTCCAAATATTTGTACACTGACACAATTTTCATAATTTTGGCTCTGCACCCCACCACAATGGATTTGAAATGAAACAATTGAGATGCAGTTGAAGTGCAGACTTTCAGCTTAAATTCAAGGGGTTGAACAAAAATTTCGTATGAAACGTTTAGGAATTGCAACCATTTTCATATACAGTCCCCATATTTTAGGGGCTCAAACGTAATAGGACAAATTAACACAGTCATAAATAAAATGTTCATTTTTAATACTTTGTCAAGAATCCTTTGCAGGCAATGACTGCTTAAGTCTGGAACGCATGGACATCACCAAACACTGGGTTTCCTCCTTTGTGATGCTTTGCCAGGCCTTTACTGCAGCTGTCTTCAGTTGTTTGTTCGTGGGTCTTTCTGCCTTAAGTTTTGGCTTCAGCAAGTGGAATGCATGCTTGATCGGGTTGGGATCAAGTGATTAACTCGGCCATTGCAGAATATTCCACTTCTTTGCCTTAAAAGGGTTGTTTTCACAGTATGTTTTGGGTCATTGTCCAGCTCTAAAGTTAACTGCCATCAACTTAGCTGAATTTGGTTGAATCTGATACACTTCAGAATTCATCCGGCTACTTCTGTCACATCATCAATGAACACTATTGAACCACCCATTAGAACTCTTTCCAAGGCAGGTAAGACAGAGATCAAAATGCTCTTAAACACAAATAACTGTTTATTGTATAATATTTGCAAACAGAGACAGAAAGACACTAACACAAGATCAGTGAGTGTCTGTCTGAAGAACAGTTCAGAAAACCTCCTTTTTGTATAGGTAAGAAGGTGCGACAACACAATCCTCATAAAATAACAGACATTTCATCAATACATGTGAATCTGGTCTAAAGCAGTTTGGTTTATTCCTCTTATCAGTTTTGCTCTCCAACCCAGGTTTCACCCAAATGCAGGTTGCCCACCAGCGTTTTACAAATACCTATTGACTTCAATTGTCCACCCATGTCTTGTCCCCCTCTTACTTACGACACCATTAACATATCTTGCATTCTTCCTACTTGGCAAAATACAGGTTTGATACCTTTCTAATAACCCCAATACTAAACCAGCAATTCTCTACTTTTTTCTTCCCATCTTACTGGTACAGGTTGATCTTAGTTTCATCTTCATTTTTTAGATGTTTTTGGCAAAGTCTAGTCTGGCCTTTCTATTCTAGAGGCTTACGAATGGTTTGCACCTTGTGGTGAACCCTCTGTATTTGCTCTTATGAAGTCTTCTCTCTATGGTAGATTTGGATAAAGATATGCCTACCTCCTGGAGAGTCCTTCACTTGGCTGGATGTTGTGAAGGGGTTTTTCTTTACCATGGAAAGGATCCTAAGATCATCCACCATTGTTGCTTTCCATGGACATCCAGGCCTTCTTGTGTTGCGGAGCTCACCAGTGTGTTCTTTTTTTCTCAGAATGTACCAAATGGTTGATTTGGCCACTCCTAATGTTCCTGCTGTCTCTCGAATGGAATTTTTTTTTTTTGCATCTTAGGGATGGCCTGTTTCACATGCATTGAGAGCTCCTTTGACCGCATGTTGTGGGTTCACAACGACAGCTTCCAGATGCGAATGCCACACCTGGAATCAACTCCAGAACTTTTACCTGGTAAATTGATGAAGAAATAACCAAGGAATAGCCCACGACTGTCCATGAAACAGCTTTTGAGTCAATTGTCCAATTACTTTTGGTCCCTTGAAAAAGAGGGGTCTACATTTTAAAGAGCTGTAATTCCTAAACCCTTCCTCCAATTTGGATGTGAATACCCTCAAATTTAAGCTGAGACTGCACTTTAAGCCCATATTCATTATTTAACTGTAACTTGAATATATTTTGGTAAACAGCCAAAATAACAATATTTGTGTCAGTGTCCTGTCACGGTTGAGGGAGGCAGGATACGAAGCACAGAGCAAGGGTATCATCCTTTTAATTGTAAGAACAAAACATCAAAAGGAGAGTCACAACCGTGAACTGAAGGGCAGCAAACACAAAGCTATCTCTAAACAATGATCCACAAAGTAAAGCTTCAATAGGGCAACATAAATAGGGTCCCCAGTCAGAAACAACAAGGTGCAGCTGCCTCTGATTGGGGAGAACAGAAACATTAGTGCAGAGATGCCTAGAGGCACCCCAGCCAGGACCTGACATGTCCAATTATTTCCGGACCTAACTGATACAATCCCTTTTCTTTCCTTCAACATAGGGAAAGGCAAATGAACTCTCAAATGAATAGGGACATATGGTTGTTTACTTGGATTGTGCAGTGTGTACAAAATTATAAGAATTTAGAAGTTTAAAACCGCTACTTCAACATCCTGGTAAAGGACACCACCATATCTTGTCTCCACACAGATTGAGGAAAATGGTTCGTAAGGCAGCGGGTTTGGTGTTGAAAAAAAGAAGTGCATGCAGAAAAGAACCTTATAATTTTACTGTATATTATGATGATGGATTAATGTTATGGAGCTGTTTTGATTCCATTGGTCCTGGGGCCCTTCTTAAAGGCATCATGAACTCTTTCAAATACAAGGACATTTTAGTAAACATCTTGGTTACCTCAGCCAGAGGCAATCATGTGGCGACAAGCTGATCTTCCAGCAATACAATGACCCCAAGCACACATCAGCATCTACATGTGAATTAGTAATTACCCTTTGCAATAGCCATCATCGTTGAAAAAAACAGTGGTTCAAAATGATGAGTGCAGACCAAAAACAAAGGCCCTGAGGATATAAAAGATCAGGGGGAAAAAATCTGTGAGGAGTCTATGATCTCTCTCAATGTTTTCTCCACCTAAATAATACATTTATAGAAATTTACATTTTTGTACAACCTGTTTTTCTTTAAGCAAATACATTATTTTACAAGTGTATCATATTAAATACAATATAGCTCAGTATTTGTATTATTTTATTCATTTATTTGCTAATCAATATCAAGGATGTTGGTTTTGTATGCGACTGTACATACTGTATAACTATTTTTTTATTGCATTTAAACCCTTTAATGCCACTTGATTCAGCACCAGCTGTTTTTTTCAACAGACCGCCATCAATTTCATGCCCCAAACCTTGACAAACCTTTAAAAACAGAGTGTATTAATAAATTCAAGCACTATTTCTCTCTGTGTTTTAGAGCAGTGAGTGCCTTTTCAGTTTGGAGGCGTACACAGTGGAGCAGAAGGGGCGTGTACATCAGTGCCTGCTGGAGAATATCGACAAGCAGCAGGGGCAGAGAGAGACACAGGTACTTGATGAGGTATGCTGTGATCTAATGTTAAATTCCTCCCCTCCATTTCTTTCTGGCTCTGCCAAAATCTCTAGAAATTCCAGATTTCTTGTTAAACCTGATTCAGTACATCTGTTAATCAGGATGTTTGGAAAAACTTTACACTGGCTGAACGTTACCGTAATTTAGCAATCCTACAGTCCACGTATCGTAAACCTGACTAATGACATAGGCTTGTGAATATGTTGGTTTCTTATCAAGTTCACTTAAACTTAAGCCAGTGCACAGACAGATAAGGCTAGAATTAAAGCAAAATTTGGTATCTTTGAGGATATTCATTTGCGCAATACAAGGTTTCTTTTGAAATGCATAAATGTGTGCTAATTAGACAATCTGATATTCTGCACCATCCCACTGCAATCCAGTCACTCGTTAGCACATTCGCAGTTTTATGTCTCACCAGGGAAATGAAAAGGCAACAGACCAAAGACTGAATGACTGTCCGGATGACTGACTGAATAACTGAGTATTGCCCCACTGTCTGTCAACAGATGTTGGAGCCCATGGCTGATGTACAGTGCCAGTTAAGTGTCTTAAGCCTGGGCCGCCAGTCCGCCAATGAGCTGTCCTCCTGTGGTCATTCCCCTGAACCATACAGCGTGAGCAGCCCGCCCGCCAACACTCGGAACCTAACCCCTCTGGTGGTGTGCAGCACAGAGGACCTTGGGCAGATGTTGCCCCTAACACCACCACCGTGTACTGTGGGAAAGACCCGTAAAAGCATGAGACTGGAGAGGACGGAAATCTGGAAGGAGACAGAGAAGACGAGAGAGGAGCTCGATGGGGAGAGGCAGCAGGGTGAAGGGGAGAGTGCCTCGGAGACGTCGGAGACAGCGGGTGTAATGGCCATCGTATCTTCATCCCCCTCTCCGTCCTCCCCCTTTAGTGCCCTGGATGTGAGCGACATCAATCGCCCCTTCAGCACAGATGCTGCATTCTCTCCGGTGGAGGTGGGAGAAGAGGAGGAAGAAGATAGCGACGAAGACCTAGAATGCAGGAACATCGGCGTGTGCTCCATCTTTAGGAAACTGGGATCGGGCAACGAGGAGCTGATGGCCCTCCACAGACGCACCCTCAGTGAAGGCAGCCTGCTGCAGGAGCTTTGCTCGCCGCGCTTCATATCCGACAGCACCATCCACTGCCTGGACAGAGACCACACCCCCCCTCCTGGTGGTTGGACGTGTCCCTCCCCCCAGACACTAAGGAAGGAGCTGACTAGGGACGGAGGCTCAGTGCACCAGCTCTACATGCTCCTTTCAGGGAGGAAGGCAAGTGTTGTGTTAATGACAGCCTTGTTGGGTTTTTTTTCAGTTAAGGAAGCTATTTCCTAGGAGCCAAACAGAAGTGAAAGGGCTGAACTAGGAACATACCTCATGTTGAAACAATTTGCTTTCGCTTGTATTATGCATTAAAGAAGTAGTTCCCAACCTTTTGGTTACTAGACCACACCAGGTTTGGTTGTGTAAATTTTGTGTCTGGAGTACCTCGGAAGTACCACCTTTTATTAATTTTACCAGTATGCCTGAGATCATGTTTCTCAAATACCCTGTGTAGATAGGCAGGGTACCCCAAGGGGTCCTAGGGTCCAGGGATCACCACAGTACTGGATACACTTCTGAAAAACAGACTGATTGCAACTGTATGCCCCTCTATAGCTGGGTTCCAACTTTTTCTTTCACTACTGTTCTTTGAATTTGTCTGAGAGACCAGAAGTAGTCCTGAAAGTGAAATCCCTTCTCCACATCTGTCATTTCAGGCATGCTCAAACAACTTAGATAATTTAAAGTAAATTAATGAAATCAGATCTGATATTTTGTTTTTGTAGCTAAGCATCGCTTGAATTGTACTCCCTCCTAAACTGTCATACAGCCGGGAGCAAAACACTTGATTCAATGGTGACAAAAAAGGAACTTAATTGTGGGTCAGAAAAAGATGGTTAAAAAGGTAATCATGAACATAATGGAGAAACATTTTTTTTTATTGTGTATAAATGTAAGCAAGGTCTAAAATTGCAAATTTCAGTATACGGTTGCCCAAAATGAAATCGAAGGGATGTTTCTCTGAGTGTGCATCCGTTATGTCACAACATCTCAGATGCCACTGACCTGATTTGGACTAAACATTCATCTTTCCATAGAGAACTGGCATTTACAAAATTACATTGTTTGGCCCAAGCAATCAACTGTAATAATCAACTGAATTATGGGAATCACATGCACTCTCTATTGGCCAAATGTTCTGCTTGGTGTTGGGCAGTATGTTTGCTGTCAGCTTGTCTGTAGTTATGTGCCTGCTCCCTGAACATCCGCTTGTGAAAAACATTGGCCTGTGGCAAAATCTAGTTGCTGATCCCTAAAATTGGATGTAGTTAATCAATGCACAATTACTCTGTTCTTTACTGTTTTTTACGCTCTCTCTCTTTTTACCCACCCCAGGTATGCAGACAATCTGACTGTAACTGTGAGTTTGTGCATGGGCATGCAAAAAAGAAGTCCATGAACCTGTAAGTCCTTACACATTTGACAGTTCGCTCAATAGTAGTATTGACAGGAAGCTGTGAATGCAGTGAGGAGATTACAAACTGGGCTACATTGAATTATATCAGTTTTCACTATTGGGACATCCCCAGTGCATATGAAACACCACAGTTCGAAACTAGACGTCAGAGGCTCAACTGATTCACAGGCACAATAGGGTAGCCACCTAATCTTGTCTTCGGTAGCTGATGTGTGTTACAGCCCAAAGCAGTTGTGGCTTTGTAACTGTCTTACTTTTATTTATGTCATTAGTTGTCGTAAATGCTGTCTATTCCCTTTGTAGCACACTGCTTCAGTACAAAGTACTACAAAGTAGCTCTAGTTGATTTTGACAAGTTTTGCAATCCCCCAGCTGCAATTGGCAGCTGTAATACAGCAAGAGGGGATGACATGTATTCTGGGTGCTGTGATATTGGACCTTTTTCTGTTTTCTTCTCTGTTGAATCAGCAGACAGAGACTTTGGCGCTGTCATCAACATGTGTTGCATCACTAGAAGAATTACTGAAACTACTTTTTCCCACCCAAAATAATCTTTCCTCATTTTGGAACCAGAAATATGGAGACAAAAAAACTCAGATATTTTTATTTACCAAGGGTGCTGTTTTTCGTGACATACTTTTGTTTTGAGAGCAAATCCAGTAGACTGTATCTGTAAACAGATAACATTGGTGGTAGTTTGGTTTTGACATATTTTTAATTAATTTTTTTCACAGGGCCAAGGACTTGAAAAATCATCTAACTTTCTTAAGGAAGAAGAACAATTTCTATTCCGGCAACTCAATGAATGGTCTGGAGAAAATAATGAAATCTTTCAAGTAAGAGGCTCCTTGTAAAGGCTCCAGGAATTATAAAGGCTCCCAGTCCATTACTAGAGGATGCTATACCTTAAACCAACTTTATACACTAGAGTAATTTGAATAGGGTTACAACAGCAAAGCTATAAAAAACTAATTTTCCTATAGTCATGCATGAAGGAAGCCTAATAAGTGTAATGATAAATACGTAGAGGTACAGAACAATACTGTGTCTTGGAAAGGCTCACAAAAAATAGTAAGAAATGAGATGTAGTTGTAATTTGTTTTTCTCTGCTTTATTTGTAGGCCTACACCAGAAGAGGCTTTGAAATGGGCAAAATCCTTTGATACACTGCTGGCTCACAAATGTATGTTTTTTTTACAGCACTAAGATCCTAATTTATTTTTTCACAAACAAATTATAAATGTAATTGAACGTTAAATATGATATCCATTTAAACACAGTCAACACATTGTGGTCATATTGGTTCACATGAATACAGTGCATAGCAAAATATTCAGACCCCTGAACAATTTTACTAAATTAGAAATGATACCTTGATGTTTTTTCTGCTTGATAGTTTTCTTTTCATTCAGACAATACATTTTGTGAGGTCACATTAGTTTTATGTAAGGAAATATTTGTAAGAAGATAATATATATATACAGTGCTTTTGGAAAGTATTAAGAATCCTTCACTTTCACATTTTGTTCCATCAATTTCATTTTCTAATTTATGCCATCAATCTACTCACAATTGGCCTTAATGAAAAAGCAAACACATTTTTAGAATTTTATGCAAATTTATTTATAATAAAAACTGAAATACACAATATGGCCAAATGTATGTAGACAGCCGACCATCACACCTATGTGAGCAAGTTGGACATCCCATTTCAGAACCATGGGCGTTAATATGGAGTTGCCTCTCCCCCCTTTGCAGCTATAACAGCCGTCACTTTTCTGGGAAGGCTTTCCACAAGGTATTGGAATGTCTTTGGGAATTTGCGCTCATTCAGCCAAAAGAGCATTTATGTAGTTAGGCGCTGATGTTGGAGGAGAAGGCTAGGCTCTCAATCGCTGTTCCAATTCATCCCAAAGGTGTTCAACACGATTGAGGTCAGGGCTCTGTGCAGGCCACTCAAGTTCCTCCACACCAAACTTGTTGAACCATATCTTTATTGACCCTGCTTTGTACACACGGGCACTGTCATGCTGGAACAGTTTCCCCAAACTGTTATCACAAAGGTGGAAGCACCCAATTGTCTAAAATGTATTAGTATCCTGTAGCATAAAGATTACCCTTCACTGGATCTAAGCGGCCTAGCCCAAACCCTTGTCCATCAGACTTTCAGATAGTGAAGAGTGATTCTTCACTCCAGAGAACACGTTTCCACTGCTCCAGAGACCAGTGGTGGCATGCTTTACACCACTCCAGCCGACGCTTGGCATTGCGCATGTTGATGTGAGGCTTACGTATAGCTGCTTGGCCATGTTTACCCATTTCGTGAGGCTCCCGACGCACAGTTCTCGTGCTGAAGCTGCTTCCAGAGGCAGTTTGGAATTCTGTGGTGAGTGATGCAACAGATGATGGGAAATCTGCACGTGCTTCGGCACTCTGCAGTTTGCATGGTCTACCACTATGTGGCTGAGCTGTTCTTGCTCCTAGATGTTTCACTTCACAATTACAGCACTTACAGTTGACCTGGGCAGATCTAGTAGGGCAGACATTTCACTAACTACTTTGTGGCAATGGTGGCATCCTATGACAGTGCCATGTTTAATGTCACTGAGCTCTTCATTACAAATGATTGTACTGCCAATGTTTGTTTATGGAGATTTCATGACTGTGTGCTGGATTTTATGCACCTGTGAGCAATGGGTGTGGCTGAAACACCTGAACTCAATAATAACTAGGGGTGTCCACATACTTTTGGCCATAAAGTGTATCTCAAAGTATTCAAACCCTTTACTGTGGCACTCCAAATTAAGCTCAGATGCATCCTGTGTCCTTTGATCATCTTTGATCTTTCTAGACCTGGAATCTACTTGCAGTCTTTTTGTAGAAATTGATTGGACATGTCTTTAGAAAGTCCCTACATTTATGTTTAAGTCCAAGGAACTCTCCATAGACCTCTGTGATGGTAATTCCATCGATAGGAACTCTTAAAGGAGTAAGTACAGAGACCAAATTCTCTTGGCATAATTAGCAGTTTATTTGCAAATAGAGAGACCTGTCGAAAGCTTACAAAATAAACCTGTGAGGAATCTCTGAGGAAAATACATGAACAGTCAGTATTTATTAAAGTTAAAAGGGGTGTGGTCAGATACTGCCCAGCTGTCTTATGTCAACAATACATAGGTGGGGGGCTGTCCCCCCACCTTATCCTAGGAACTAAGGACACTGTAGGTGACCTATTCTTCTCAGAAGGGACACACACCATCTGGACAATGAACAGGTACACTGATGGTTTAAACAGATTGACGGAGGACCCGATGATCTACTGATACCATTCAATGATGACCATTAACAAATACCAGATTCCCCTCTCCCACATTCCTTTCATGGGGACACAGTACTTTAACATAGTAACTCATTTATAGATTTAGTCAGTTCAAGAATTTCCACCTCCAAGATTATAAAATTATAAAAAGTTGCTAAAGCATTGAAAGTTTCTTGGAGCACAGTGGCCTTCAACATTGTGAAATGGAACAACTTTGGAACCTTCAACACTCTTTCCTAGAGCTGACTGTCCGGGCAATCTAAGTAAGCGGGCAAGAAGGGCCTTGGTCAGGGAGGTGACCAAGAACCCAATGACCACTAACGGAGTTTCTCTCCAGAGATGGGAGGACCTGCCACGAGGACAACCATATATTCAGCATATCTTTGTGGTAGAGTGGGTAGACGGCTCCGACCCCTGAGTCAAAGGCATTAGATATGCTGGACCCAAGCATAAAAGAAATATGATCTGATGAAACCAAAATCAAACTATAAGCCCTGAATTCTAAGCCTGGCAAAAACAAAGTACTGCTTATCACCTGGCTAATACCATCCCTGGTGCATGGTGGTGGGAGCATCATGCAGTGGGGATGCTTCTCAGCAGCAGGGATTGGGAGACTGTTCAAAGTTGAGGGAATGAATGGAGCAAAATACAGAGAGGTCCTCAAAGAAAACCTGATCCCGAGCTCACAGGACCTCAGACTTTGGTGAAGATGAATCTTTCAACATTAAAATGACCGGAAGCACGGAGCCAAGACAACGCTGGAGTGGAAGCCGGGTAAGTCTATGTAGCAACATTCCAACCTGGCAGAAATTGAGGATCTGCTGGAAGAATGTGAGAAAATGCCCAAATCCAGGTGTGCAAAGCTGGTAGAGACATAGGCAAGAACACTTTAACCTGTGATCGCTGCCGAAGGTGCTTCTACCAAGAGCTGAGTAAAGGGTCTAAATACTTCAGTACAGGGAAAAAAAGTATCTGAAAAAACATGTTTCGCATTATCATTATGGGTTATTGTGTCAAGATTAATGGATTTGATCAATTATAAATGAAGTCTGACGTAACAAATGTTTAGATAGTAAAGGGGTCTGAATACCTTCCAAAGGCACTGTATATTATTTAAATAACTACTATTTAAGTTCACAATGTTTAATTCAAAAACACGGTATGACGTCACCATCCTGTACAGACGGAGTGGCAGTCTTCCGAGGGTTCTTGCAGACAGAGTTTAGCGAGGAGAACTTGGACTTCTGGTTGGCCTGTGAGAAGTACCGGAACATCAAATCCCAGTCCAAAATGGCTTCTCGAGCAAAGCAAATCTTCGCAGAGTACATGTCCATACAGTCCTGTAAAGAGGTAAAAGCTAATACACAAGCATGCACAACGATTCATCTTACCAGTCATACTTTAGTGATGCTGCTATTATTTGAGCACTTCACAATAAGATGTATTGTTGTTATTTATACATAAATATGTAGGTATGGAGGTCCGGTGAAGTGGCCCCTAGACAATTATCTTTGGTCAGGTTTGTATTTCTTTCACTAATAGTTACGTTGGTGGAAGGGAAGTTGATCCTAGATCTAAGGGGAAATTCACCCTGGATGGCAGGGTTGCCTAGTGGTTAGAGCATCTGACCAGTAACTGGAAGTTTGCTAGATGAAATTCCTGAGCTGGCAATGTGAACAAGGCAGTCCCTGAGCAAGGCAGTTAACTTAAATAGCTCCCATGTTGCTGGAAATGGCAATGTGTTATTAATCATGCTTACCTGGCATGATGAGTTAAAAAAAAAGAGAAATTAGAGGGTGTGATATTTAAGAACTTATTACTAATTACAGGTGAATCTGGACTCCTATACCCGAGAGGTCACCAAGGAGAACCTGCAGAGCACCTCTTCCTCTACCTTTGACCTGGCCCAGAACAGGATCTACGGCCTCATGGAGAAAGACCCATACCCTCGCTTCCTGCGCTCTGACATCTACAGGGACTTGACCAACCAAAAGAGGCTCAATGACATGACAGCAGACTTCCCCTAAGTTGGAGGAGCGATTGAGGACATTTGATGTGTTGGGGCCATGGGTCGTGTTCATTTAAGCACGCAGTGGATAAATGTGTGAAAATGATTTGCAACTGATAAAATTGTTTAAACTGGACGAGTCCAGGTAGCTCTTCAATGTTTAAATCAATGTTCTTCTGGTTAGTGCCTAATGAACATTACCATGGTGTTGTTTTTAAGCTTGTACTCACGCCATGCTGCCCCCTGCTCCTCAGCAGGAGCAGGGAACTTTGTAAGGACTTTTCACTCCACCAGAGCAGTGGACATTGGACAGCTGTGGCCAGATGCCATACACATTGTGTTGTCTGAATTGGATAAGCAAATGGTTTGGTACTTTTTTGTCATTGTTACATTTACCTCATCTAATTCTACATTACACGCCATGGCCTCTTTCCTAACCCAGTTCTGTGATCATTGATACAACCAACTTTTCCCCTTGGCTATATATATATATATTATTAAGTCTAGAGATTTTTTGACAAATTCGTTCTAGTGGGCCTTCCTGTTTGTGTTAGAGACCAAACCCAAATTGCCTTCTATTCCTGTATATTACAAAGGCTTGTTTCTAGCAATTCTCTGTTCCAAAGACTCAAAGATACTACAAATTAGGTCTAGATGTTAAACATTGCTGAGTGGCCATCCAGTCTATTCAAACTTTTTGTGCACTCCCTTAACATGATGGTGCAATGAAATTCCTAACCATTATTTTCTAACCATTTAATTATAACTCGCTAGATTATCTCTATTTCAGAATTGGAAACTGCAATACACGGTGGAAGCCCGTGCTTACAGAAAACCTAAACCATAAGCTTTTAAGTGCAATATGAATGTTTTATGTATAAAGGAGAAATAGTATATTACACTGTTTGGTTTTGTATTGTTTATGGTGTCTTCTACAGTTGTTAAACATCACAAAACATGAAAAAGCAATGTGTCATTAATCAATGTCTTTAACTCATGACATCAGCAACACATAATTGGCTTTCAGAGGCTTCTAGGGAGACAAGTGTATGTCCTGGAAGAAAGAGAAAAGCATGTATGTTAATCCAAGGAAAGCCATCATATGAAAAAGAACAAACTGAGTTATAAAATAACTTTTACCTATGCTGCCAATGTAAAATGACGCTTTGCTTACAAAAAGTACATTTTGTTCTATTCACTATGTGCAATTTAGCATATGGATGCATTTTAATGAATAGATATTGAAATAAAATGACTGACAATCTGGCAGTTGTAGATTCTGATATTTTGTCACTGGTAGTTACTATTCAGTGGAAACCAATATAGATACTGATCATCTTACAATTTGATGTATTGTCGACGTTAATCTCTACGCTGTATGACCACAGTTTTACACTTGTTCTTTACCAATAGGCAAAATAAATGACTATTGGTCAAATGAATGTTGATTTGCATGTTCCTTCATTTTAATTCAGACTAGTTTTAACTGTATCAATACTAGTGCTGTTCCAATACAACGATTTAATGTAAAATCGCGATTCTTTTTTTCACAATATTGTATCGATATTGTTTATTTATTATGCTGTCGACTGCCGTCAATTCCCATGGATGTCGTCATTAATAAGAAACCAGAAAACGGTATGTTGTCATTTGACTAAATATATTTTTTTATTAATAGCCTTACTCAAAATGCTAGCGCCAAAGTGGCCACGACTTTTTACGTTAGGAGAGATTGTTTCTGTGTTTGGTGATACGAGGTTAGAAACGTCCTTGCTCTTTGAAAGCGATAAAGATGTCGAGGTGATTAGAAAATAAACTGTGACTATAAGTTTTATGTTGTCCATATTTTATGCTGTACAAATGTTGGTAATATCTTTTGGATGACAATAGCAACCCGGTCGTGATAACTGGATAGACAAGCACATCAGCTGTGGAGCTCGAATGGTTGCTTGCTCAGTCTAGTAATGGAAAGCGTTGCAGTAGGTGTGTAGGGTCCAGGGGTCCGTGTATGGAGTGGCCAGTCGTTATTCTACCCTAAACAGGCAAACGAATCATTCTTTTTTGACTTAACCTGCTCGTTATCCGTTTTCGGTAAGGGAAACATTGTCAAATTTCCGCATGTGTCGTTCCCTGTTCTTGACTCGTAAAACGAGCATAGTAAACGTAGGCGGATTATGACCGAAACATCTGAATATTATACTATTCAGATGTTTTATTGAATTCATATGCCTATATATGGGCTCAAATTACTGCCAAATGTATTGTGGGTAAATAAAGCATTGTGCACATCTGTAAATCACAATCCACACGACAGTTTTGCATTTTGCAGTTGTATTTAAAGATCTGTGAATGCGTGATTAAAGAATTGCAAGAATTAACAATTTTCGTATGTACACATTTTTCTTTTGCAAGTATTCAAAAAATATGTACACATACACTACTTAAGAATTACCCACACAACTCCTTATTTACGCAGACAAATCACCAAATACAAGGACACCTCGCGATCTACAGATAACTCCTTTCACTTGAGAGTTGTATTTACTGAGTTATGCATAAGTAATAAATGATCTGTACTTGTACAATATTTTTTAGCAAATCGCTGTCTACATAAAAAACACTAGGACATGGATGAAAAAAACACTGGACACGGATACAAATCAGTATCTACGGATACACTGTCCACAAACCCATATTAATGGATACGAAGCTGTTTTTATGGGTTTTAAATCTGCTGTTGCCTGAAGTTAGTGCAAAATGTCAGCTGACTACAATTGACCAATGGGTATTTAGGGGAAGGTAGACGTTTAACACGTTTAGCAAATATTTGCTAAATTACAGTACAGTAACCTCATGTTTGCGAAGTTAGTCTCATACCTAACCGTTAGTAATAACAAATGCTATCAACAACTGTTAGTAATAACAAATGCAATTTATTTGTATCTTGTTAGTTAATCAAGGTAAACATTTGCAACCCTAGCTACCAATAAATAATGTAATTATTAAATTAAATTCAAGCAGAACTTGCTTCAGATACTGATACAGACTAAATTGACTAATTTTCCTTGATTCTTGGTTAGCCAATTGCTTGAATACTGGCTAGTTTACATATTACTCTGTTTTCTATGTACACCTCTAGGAGATAGACCAGGATAAGAACCGCGAATAACCGGTGCCCACTAACTGTTGATCATCTTGTGGCTGGTCTACAGACACCATTGGAGGTGCAACAGGCAATAATGTCCAGCTGAGCAGGTAGAAATTACATAAATACTTGTGAGAATGATAAGCATGGCATACTGAAGTTTTGTCTATAGAAGTTTTCTGCATCCCATTGCTGGCTTGCCTCTCAAGTTAGCAATGTAGGTGCCTATTTGGGAGACCAGATGTGGCACAAGAGTCCTGAACATTGTGCTGTCTTTTGGATGGGATGTTATAAGGGGATCCTGACTGGTCACTACAGATCCCATGGCACTGATAGTATGAGTATGGGTTTTAAACCATGTCATGGCAAAATATCAAATATGGGCCTCATATCAACATTGGTATCTAATCATCCCCAGTCTCCAATTGGCTCATTCAAACCCTCCCCTCCTATTGTAACTATTCCCCCAGGTCATTGTTCTAAATAGGAATGCGTTCTCAGTAAACTTACCAGGTAAAATAACAGATTAAATAACAATCTACTTGGCTAATGAAAAACCCTTCCGTTCATGTGTATTAATTATTCTGTCTCTTTACTGTTCCTGTCCATCCCATCAGTGACTATATCTGTCTGTTTATTCAGAGCTCGGATGCTGCAGACTATCACAGATAGGCTACCGGGCCTAAAAGTAATTAATATCTTTGGGGTGGTGTAAACTATGGATGCATCTACATGATCTCTGCTCACATCTAGTCACAAGGGGCAACTGAGCAGTAGCCTTTCATTTAGTGTTGGGCTGGTAACCGAAATGTTGCCGTTTCAAATTCCCCAGCAGAAAGTTCTTAGTATACCCTTGAGCAAGGCCTAAACTTTATTGCTCCTGTTGGTCTCTCTGGCTCAGAGCACCTGCTAACTGACCAAAATTTAAACATTTGTGGATGGAGAGGTGATCAGAATATGTTGGCTATGACAGCTAGCTGCTTGAGGAAAATTTTGGTTAAAGCCCTGAACTACCCGATTTAAAATTCAAGGGCTAGATATTTTTACCTGCACGTTTCTGATTGTTGATTTCTTTCTTTGGGAATGTTAGTGAGTGTTCCCCACTAATTGGATCAGGTGTGCAAGCTGTTGAGTATTTCAAATACATGGAATAACTGGGGGTTCCAGAGGAGTTTTGACAACCACTGCAAAAATCCACCCGCCATGTAATCTCCAGTCCACAATCCAAACCACTAGAACATTTTATTTCGTGCTGACTTTCTATTAGTCCTAGACACATGAGGGTGTAGAGTGAAACACACTAGATACCTTGAGGGAACGGAGGACCAGGCCACTTTCAGGGCATGTCCTCCTGAGTCAGTTTACTGCTTCCAGTACCTCTATAGATCCATCCAACATTTTCATCCTCTTTATGCTACGAGAAATGTTTTTCCAGTCTGGATGCATCTTGTCCCGTAGTTGGATACAGCTTTGACATACTGTATACAGACTCCGTAACTACCATGGGCCTTATGGTCTGTTTGTTTGACATGCATTTAATGTGTCTCCATATTTAATACAATTTTTTGAATTAACTTTTTGTTGGTCAGTCATTCTTCAATATTCATACTTAAATTATCTGTGAATAATAAATGTTAATGTAAGATATTTAAGAAAATAGGTTTGAAGGGGTGTAGTGTATGACCAATATATGACAACTAAGGTCTGTTCTTAGGCACAATGTGATGAAGAATGCCTGGATACAGTTTTTGACATTGTATATCAGCCAGACACCTGAAACTTCCTGTGTTATTACTAATATAAACATGTTACTAACTTGTACCAGATCTTATAGCTAATCAACATTTAGTGTTTGAACAACCCAGTTTATAATTATATACAACTCAGCTGATATAGAGTAAAGAACATTAGATCTTAATTTAATCAATAATGTAAATAACAGTTCACACTAAGTACTAGCGTTTAATAGATTTTATTTCAGACTGGGGAGTTTTAATTGTTCTGCTACTGTCTGACAATGTTGCTAATGTTAGATTCTAAGGAAAAAGCATGACCCCAAAAGCAGGACTAGAACATTAAACGTTTTACTGGTAGTTGAGGGTCAGGCTGGTCTTCAAGTTTCATCCGAAATTCTGCCAGGCTGTCCACCCAATCCATACCTGGTAAGTTGTGTTCACCTACTACTTGAAACATTTGTCAGCACTCATTCAAAAATGAACACTGATTTTGCAGTAGTTTCTGTAGTTTAGTATAATATATAGTTTAGTTTAGTATAATCTACATAATCTACAGAGGTTGTCCTTTGTCATCTATAAATATTAATGCTGTACGGTTGTCTCAGTGTTCAATACAAATCAGAGCAAGAGAATTTATTACTGGAATACAGACCTTATGTTGGATGTTACACTCATCCACTGGTGTTTTCTGTTCATCAAATTAATTTCATAGAACCCTTTTTGCATTGGCAGTGGTCACAAAGTGCTTACACACAAAAAGAATTGGGGCACAGTGACAATGAAAAAAACTGTGGGAATGGAACCTAGGAAGAAACTTGTGGAGCCAGATTTTGAGAGTTCCTCTTCTGGCTATGCTGGGTGAAATTCGTAAGAATATTTGACCTTTTTGGGCCAATATTTTTGCATGTTCACGATAATTGGTGGGTCAGTAAATACAGGTGGACTTAGTCTTAGGCAGAATGCAGATCAGCTGCACAAGCAGGTGGACGAAGACAGGGGTGACCAGGTTGCCTACTGTATCATCACTGTACATCTGCAAAACAACCAGGTGGACTTTGTGCAGGTACAGCTAGGAGTTGTCATGCCAGGTAATCCTAAAACATGGTCTAAGGACTTAGGTTCTCTTAAGATTCAACATGATACCACAGTAATTAGTAGGAGCATTCCTTAGATCCTAAGGGATACCTCAGAATTCAGACTGACCCTTGTCCCCTGGCATAAACTATTGCAGCATAAAAACTAAGGACTGAGATGGGGGGGGGTGTTGGAAACAATGTGGTATGCAGTATCCAAGTAATGTTATGGAATATTTGAATACACAATGCATGTTTGGTATTAGTATAAGGATAAGTGGCATGCTTCTTTGAGGTTGTTTAGCCCGGTAGTGTTCTCAAAATACAGTCATCTGTAAACTAGTCAGTACTCATAATACGAGTACTGACTGTAAACTAGTCAGTACTCGTAATTGGCTAATACGGATCATTTATTACATATGCACAACTCAGGAAATACAACTCTGCACTTGCAAATCTTTATGGTACTTAATTTCTTTGACCCCCCCCCTCCCCCCGCATCAGAAATAAACAAGATCTCAAGTGAAAATGAGTTCTGTAGTTCGCGAGTAGTCCTTGTATTTGGTGATTTGTCTACGTAAATAAGGAGTTGCGTGTGTAATTTTTAAGTTGTGTATGTGTACATACTTTTGGAATACTTGCAAAAGAAAATGTGTACAGATGCAAATTGTTAATTCTTGCAAGTCTTTAATCACTCATTCACAGATGTTTTAATACAACTACAAAATGCAAAACTGTCGCGTGGATTGTGATTTACAGACGCGCACATCTCTTTATTTATCCACAAGACATGTGGCAGTAATTTGAGGCCATATATAGGCATATGAATTCAATAAAACATCTGAATAGTATTGAACACGCTTCTAGCTTAACCTTATACTCTCTGAACTGTAGCGCTGCTAAACTAGGCTTGGAACACACGAGAACGCTATGAATATTCTTTGAGGAGGCGAGAACTTCCTGGTATGAACAAAACAAGAAACAGACATTTTAAAAAAGGAGAAAAAAAATATTTTTTTCTTTCACCATTATTCCATTTCCAATTTTAACAGAGGAGATGAGAATTAAGTCTATTTTTGTTATGAATCCAAAAATGATTAAAGAAAAACGAGCCGTTTTCTGATTGGTCAATATTCGTTTGAAATCGGAAATCAAATATTGGAAGTCAAATATCAAAAAACCAATCGTTTTCTGTTGATCTGTTTTCCTATATTAAGACATATTCCATTGACTGAAAGGTACACAGACCGTTATCTACATAAAAAAACAATCGAATAAGGAATTATCCATTTGCACCTGGACCGTAGGCGGAGAAAGGGGAGGGGCTGTGGAACAGGTTGCGTTCATTTTATTTACATCAAGCGTGGTAATGTTTTATCTACTATTCCCGTGGGTCTCATCTCGTAAAGACCCTTGGAGCGTGGCGTGCACTAGACTCAGGTGTAAGAGGCTGGGTAGCTAGCTACCTAGTGTACATTGTGTTTATTTCATTGAAGTCTACATAGTGTGGTTAACGCAGTCATTCAGATAATCTTCACAGGACATTGTGTACAAGTCAATTCTGTAGATTGCATTGGATGCGTTACCAGCATATTATTATCTGGCCATCTAACTAAGGCTATCCAACGTGGGTTGATGTTTTTGTCTCTGAAATACACAAAGCCATGTACTTCTAAGCTACTAGTCATGAATTTGTATTTGATGGATAGTTACTTGCATTGTATGTATGCAGAGTTACAGGGCAAACCACTAATATTCTGTATCAACATGCCTTGAATCATATAAACAAGCTCACATACACAGTAAATTCCTGAGATCCTGAACTTACTGGGCCTTTTCAGACAATTACAATTCCAAGTTTTAGATGGAAGAGAAAATCAAGACCATGAGTTGGGCTGAAAAGGTTTTGTCATAATGCCCCATGTATGTTTAAGTAGAGCAACTAGTTCTGTAGTAGTCATCACATTGTTATTATTCATTAAGGCCACATAGTAGGCATTGAATATAGAGGCACATAGCCTACTTAGTACATACAGAGGACAAATTGACAAATTAAAGGGAAAACCTAAAGAAATCAATGGTTCCTACCAAACAGGTGTACTGAATGATACAATTAAGCAGTTAACATCCTATCATGCTCTGTGGCATATCTGTTGAATGAATGGTGTTCCATCCCTCCAGTAGAGTTCCAGAGACTTGTAGAATCTATGCCAAGGTGCATTGAAGCTGTTCTGGTGTCTCATGGTGGCCCAACACCTTAATGAGATACATTTTGTTTTAGATGGATGACAAATTACAGGAAAAACCTCTGTAATGAGGACTTTATGCACTGCAACCCTACTATAATATCTTTCTCTGTGTTGTTCTCAACAGGCTGTTCTTCCTTTAAGTCTGATCATGTCCTGCATTGACATTCTCAGTCACCTGGGAAAGAGTTACTGTTGTTTTTCCTTGCATATCACAACAATGCATGAGCATCACAGTCATTGAATGTGTGCTTTCGACACATATTCCCAACCCTATTTAGTGATGTCTGTCTCATGGATCTAAATGCAGATCTAACTTTTGTCACTGTTCCTATTGAAACATTAACCAGTTGAGCAGTCTTTGTGACTGAAGCCCCTGCTATCCGTGCCATCCAATTAATGAACCTTCTTTCAAAGTGACTTAGATCCTTTTCTCTTGCCAACTTGATCCAAAATCGAGGTTAACTGGGCCTGCACAGCATTTTTATACATGCCTCAGGGCTTGATAAGTTGTTAATTGTATCAGTACACCTGTATGGAAGCATCTGCATTCATTATGTTCCTCCACTCATTTATTGAGGTTTTTCCTTTAATTTGTCGCCCGTCTGTATGTTCACTTATTTTTAAAACAGAATGTAAAGTATATATTCTTTCCCTAAAACATCCATAAAATATTTTTTAAATGAGCTTTATGTATTCTTTACAGTGAATTCAGAAGATAAAGTAGAGAATTTTGTTTTCAAACGTTTATGTTGTTCAGATGTATCAAACCCTTTCAGGGACCATACGCTTCACAATTTTGTTGTAGCCCTGAACAGGCACTCCCAAATCCATAATCAAGAGCTTAATAATCAGCTGACAAATCTCTCAGACCAGGTTCCCTAAAGAAAAGGAAGGGTCTATTTGTAGTCTTCATAGGGATATCAGAAACTATCCACATGAAACAAGGATTCACTAGCAAACATCTACTCTACATTGAAAGAAATATAAATGCAAAATGTCAAGAGATGGTAACATGTTTATGACTTGATATCAGTGTCCAGAAATGTCCTACACAGACATAAAGTGCATCTCTATAAAATTGTGTGCAAATTTGTTTACATCCCTGTAAGGGAGCATGTATTTTGTGTTGCAAAACTTTTTTCAAACACAAAATAAATGTTTGTTCATTCATATTCGCTTTATTAAAAGAAAAGTTGAAGACATGAAAATAATTCACAAAAACATGGACAAATAAAATCTAGACAAATATATTTCACAGCATTGTACCTACATAATCCTAATATGTAACACGACAGAACCATTGTTGTGGGTGTGTAGATTATGGTCGCTTCATGAGTTATAACTGATGTTGTACATGATTTTGATAGAGGTATGATGAGCACTGGGACTAAGACAAAATAATCACATACAAATGTATAATGTCATTTAATTTCTGAATGACACCTAATAAGACTATCTCCAGTCTTTAATAAAGGACTGAGGTCTGAATAATTATGAACGGTCAGTCAGTTACCAGTTTCTTATATTTTTACTTGAAAATAATCAATTACTGTTAGTTTCAGCAGTATTGCATGGGCATGTGAAACCTGGGGAATTGTTGACATGGAAATCATGGAGTGAATTTACACTGTGGGTTTAATTCAATGGTTGACTTTGTCCTCTAAACAAGCAGAAATAGTTAAACCAGCAGTGAGTCTGTCAATGCTTTGGGACTTCACTTGTACTTCTCAGGGGATTACCTGCATTTGAGTGGGGTAAAATATAACTGTTGCCCATGCAGAAATTGAAATATGCTGCTTGAATAGATTAGATTAAACTTTGTCATTGAACAAGTACAGTACAACGAAATGCAGTTAGCATCTAACCCAGGGGTGTCAAACCGGTTCCACGGAGGGCCGAGTGTCTGCAGGTTTTTGGTTTTTCCTTTAAATTGGTTCCCAGTTCAGACCTAAACAACCAGGTGAGGGTAGAAACTAACCAATTAGTGACCTAATTAATCAATCAAGTACTAGGTGAGAGCGAAAACCTGCAGACACTCGGCCCTCCGTGGAACCGATTTGACACCTCTGATCTAACCAATAATAAGTGTAAAACTACAAAGGAAAACAGACATTTATCTTCTAGTTGGTCCCAAACCCAGGTGCAACCTGTCAACAACCCAATCAGCTCCACCTGTCTCCAATCTGCAAATAAAAGCACAAACACAGAGAAGGAGGCAGACAGAGAGAGGGTGTAATAATGTGACTGAGCTTGAGTTTTGACTACTGACCTGGTTCATTCGTGGGGAGCGGCATGTCCCAGGAGGTGTTTAAGGTGTGTTCTGGCAGTGAAGAAGGAGGATATGGGATGGGACTCCCACAGCATAACATGGGTCATGTGGAGCTAGGAAGGGAAGGTAGACTGAAATATATTAAAGACATTGCTTAAGTCATTGTATATATTTCAGTATATTGCTAGACATCGTAGTGGTTAACATGTTGGGTCAGTTACCAAAAGGTTACTTGCCTCAACTGATCCTAGAAGTCGTTCATGATAAGAGCATCTGTTAAATGACTAATGTGATGTAAATATAGTGCATATTTGGCTAGTGTACTAGTGTTAGATTAGCATGTATGGTATGACTGACACACTGGCTTTACATGTTTCTCAAATCATCTTATCTGCCATTCATAGGGTGATCTCCAGCACTGAGTGTGTCTGTGGCCCTCTCCCATGTTTCCAGGGTTCTATTCTGCTGGCTTGTCTAGACCTGCAGCGCTCCTCTGCCAGCCTGTCATTGAACAGACACACATACGTTAGAGCCTTCAGATTGAACAGATTACCTTATCTTTAACATACATACATCCTTTGCGTTTCATTCTCACCTGTTTAAGTGGCCAGTAGATTGTCACCACTTCATCCTTGCTGGGAAGGGGGGGCATGGTACAGCTGTCAAAGGCATGGTGATGGTACATCTGGGAATCAGAGTGGGGTAGAATACAGATTGTTGTTTATACAGAGACTGAAATAGGCCTCTGCTGTCACTTTAAAATACATTACCAAACATATCTGAACTCCGCTTATGTGAAACCTCTGTGTATTCTCGACACATCCAAACCAATGATCACTTTACTAAAGGTAACAGAAGGAGGCCTGTTCAAACTACCACTGATCACTTCAGTAAAACAAACAGAGGACATCAGGTTAATAAACCACTGATAATTTCAGAATAGGAACAGAAAAAGGATGCATGCTTAAAGTTTCGGGATGGAGCCTGTATTTTGACCACTGACCTGGTTCTGTCAGGTCCTGAATATTAAGACGGATGTGTGCATGTTGGGTTCTGGCAGTGCAGACGGAGGGTGTGGGTTAGGGACACAGGCACAGGGGAGAAGAACACCAGTCTCCTTAACTCCAGCACATTGTGCAAGTCACCGGTAACTGGGAGGCAGACAAGATTCTTTAGAGATTGTGTACATTTTGTATGGTGAATGTACAGCCAAAATACAAGTGTTGGCTTTATTGTCTCAATACTTATAGGGGGAACTGTATTTCCTAGCTATAACACAAGCAATAGTTATATTGCAACAGGCACTCGTATTGCGACTGGTGCTATAGCAGTACACACAACAGCTATCCAGCCTGCTTCACTATGCCATCGACTATCTGGCTATAGCAGATATTTAGCTAAATATTTATGATAGTGAAATATGTTTCTATTGTGCTATAATTATTTATTATGGAGCCAGTTAGAACACATACGTTTTAAAACCAAAAAACAGAATAGTTTCAAGCAAGACACATTTAAGCCAATGGGTTTTCCAACATACTGAAGCTTACTTTACCCTTCATGCTGGTTGCTAAGATAAACAATGACCTGTCTTCCTCTATACTGTTGTACACACTAGTGGACCTATGCGCCCCAACAAAGTACAAGCACACACACTCAAAATGAATATCAAGAACATATCATCGCATCTAAACCTGTTGGCCTATATAACGTTCAAACTCTGTTATAGAACAAAAAATTTACATTGACGTTGGCTATATAACAATTCCTACTGTACCCATCCAGTTAAGGTTGTGAGTTGTCTCGGATCAAATGTTAATGTCATTTACATGGCTAATCAATTAGCTAATTAACGTAGCTGGCTAGCCATGCTCAACTAGCTAGTCTAACATCATGACGTTACCTTGCTACGCTACTTTTTTTTCCAGAAACAAACATTAGAACTTATTTGGCACTCACCTGACTGTACGAGAAGGCCCTGACTGCAGCGTGCAGTTCCGGGCCGGGCTCAATGTGGGCGGTGTCAAACGCGTTTAACCCTACCCCTTCTCGTCTCCTTAAAGGTCACTCAAGCTGAGGTTCACAAAGGTATCAACATCAACGAAGTGAATCTTAATCGTACCTATCCTACATAGATATACATACAAATATAAACCTTGTTGCTTATTAAGCTTTCATGAAGTTTACTCAATAATTTAATAAAGAATCTGATAAAACCCACTGCTGCAAAATAAAGGTAACTTACAGAAATGAGGAAAACCAAGGACATGCAGGAGAGGGAGTGCGGTGATGTAGTAACCACAACTAAAGAATCATTATGGAAAATGTGCACATGCTATCAGAAAGGAACGAAGTGGGTAGCTACATTGTAGTCAAGGATTAAATATTTAGTTAATTTTAGTTGTATTTGTCTAATTATATTTTAATTGGGTATTTTTGTTTCATGCCCGAAGGAATCAGTCCGACTTTTACAATAAGTTTACCTTTTGATATGATTATTTATCTAAAATAATATACGTATATACAGTGTATATATACATATATTAAATATGGTAGTAGTTGTATTATCTGTTAATTAGCTATAATATTATTGAAAAACTACACTATAAGTGAATGTTTCCACTCGTTACACGCAGTACTTTTAATATAAGCATCTTGTCCCAGCTGCTGTCTTGGATCGTAGATTTAAAGCCGAGAGGGTGATAAGGGATGATCAGGTGCGTAACCAGTTTAGAGACATACGCGACGGCTCGTACTTTACACAGCTGCAACGGTCTTTCGCTGGACACAAAAGGAGCAGTGGTTGCAGCGGTAGAGAAGTACAGTAATGATAAGAAATGCATCATGCACCATTAGATCATCCTGAAGCCACAGACTCTGGCCACACTCGTCTTTCTATAAGTGTTTTCCAAGTTACTATAGACAGACATTAAGCAAAACGTTTTATTTAATTTCAAGTCAATTTTAGATTTTCGTTTTTACAGCCAATATACGCAATGTATATGCTAGTTAAATGCTGAGCACTTAATATTTGAAAGCATGCGATTTGCAATTTCATAGCCCATTGATAGAATATATTTTCTGTTTCTTTTTGGCTGTGTGCTGATAGTCTACGGCTTTTTTCGTTTAATTGAATTCAAAGCAAGTAAATGTACTATTTGTTTAATACATGCTATAGACAAAATGTTGTAGAAAATGCTGAGCATCTGATTTTCTTGGCAGCCGATAGTGTATCGAAAATGCTTTACTCTTTCATTGTCCTATAAATGAATAATAAACAAATAATATAGTGCTACTTGTTTGGGTTTATACTTTTTGGCTAAAAGACTGATAGAGAGATCTGTAGACTATTTGAAATGATGATTACTTATATTGTAACCTCATCCTTTCATGTTGTTAAAAAAACAAGCTAGACTTCATTCAAATACTGTATGACTTTGTTATATAAAAAAACGAATACTTGACATACATAATCACAAAATTGACAGTTTTGACTAATCAAAAAATGAATGGAGCGAATTTGTAGTGGCAATTATTTTTCCTGTGAGCGAATAGCGGTTTTGAGCAGAGCGATGGGAAAGACGTGGAGCGGTGGAGCAGAGCGTTACCTTTGCTCGAGAGTGATGAGCAGGATTTCTATCAGCTCTCCGCTCACATACTCTGGCAGGTATCACTTAATATAATATTTCTTACGATCTTCAAAAATTAAGTACATTTGTATTCAACATGTGCCTTGCACAAACGTGTGTGTTTGTATTCAGTGTTTGACTGTCAAACCTCTGATGGACAAAAGAACGGGGTGCGGGGTCAAATGTGGGCGGAGTCAAACGTTTGACTCCACCCACATTGATCCTCGCCCCCGAATTGCACACTGCAGTCAGGGGTAGTTGGACTGGATAGCTAGCAATCCTGCTAGGAACCTGTCCATACGTTAGCTCTTCAGCAATTCGAGCCCAGGGAGAGGTTAACTTAGCCAGGTAAAGTGCTGCCCTGCATGAAACAAATGAACGCACCCCGTTCGACCGCCACTCGGTCCGTGTACGTGAGTATAATTCCTTGTCCGGTCCAAACGAAACAAGCAGAATCAAGAAACACGTTTGTTTATCCGTTATTTCGTTTTGTTACAAAAACGGAAAAACGGATTTTGACTTGTTATTTCGTTATCTTGTTTCTACACAAAACCATAAAACGACTTGATATTTCGATTTTTCTCACGTGGGTGCAGCGAAATGTGAAATGCCTGTCATTGGCCAAATGTATAGTCAGCACTACTTGTTCCTTCAAAGTAGCAGTTTCCCCCTTCTTAATTCGATTAAAATATTATCTATCAATTACATTTTATTCATATTTATAGAATTGCCAATTACTGTTAATTGACCTATCAAGAAAAGGGTGTTACTTTAACCAGAACTGTCGAGGAGTTCACCCTTCTAACTTCGTTCATCTACTTTTTAATAACTGATCTACTGATATCTATGAATATGGTAATGCAAAAATGCTTTAATGTTTTTCAATTTATATTAGTATTAGTAATATTATAAGATGTCCTGTTGGTGTAGTGGTGTTGCTGTATATGGTTAGCTAACTGATAGGGCTTATAGACTCAACACCCCCTTGAACTTCTTTCACATCATGCTGTGTCAGTACCACAGAGTTTCATGTATCAAAATAGTTTTTTCCCACTCACCTACACACCATCCCCCACACATATAAGGGGAACTTTTAATTGGAAAAAAACAATACACACTACATTAAAAATATAATAGCTCTGTCAAGTTCCATGGGTAGTGTCAATGGAGAGCAATCTTCACGTCATTCCACACATATTCAATTGGATTTAGGTTGGGGCTCTCACTGGACCACTCAAGGATATTTACCTTTTTATTCCTTAGAGTCCCAGAGGTCACCAATCCTGTTCCTGGAGAGCTCCCGTTGTGTAGGTTTCACTCCATATGGCCTTAGCTGCAGTTAGTGAGTGGTTGCACAACTAACTAGCACACACAAACACTTTAAGGTGTACTTTTCTGTTTCCTTTGGGAAGTTTGGGAAACAATGCTTGTGTCTTGTAAATTGTTTTCAAATACACTGCACAAGAAAATTAAGGGAACATGTAATCATCACAGTATAACACCAAGTCAATTAATCGTCAGGGATATCAATCTGTTCAGTTAGGAAGCATGAGCGATTGTGAATCAATGTCACCTGTTTTGGTGCAAATGAAAGTGACAACAGGTGCACTGGAGACGCAACAGCAAGACAATCCCAAAAAAGGGAATGGTTTTGCAGGTGGTGGCCACAGACAATTGCTCTCTCTTTATCCTTCCTGACAAATTCTTCTCTAGTTTTGTGTTTTGTTAGTGTCCTTGTCACTACTGGTTGCATGAGGTGGTACCTACAGCCCATTTAGGTTGCACAGGCAGTCCAGCACCTCCAGGATGGCACATCCATATGAGCTGTCACAAGAAGGTTTGCTCTGTCTCCCAGTACAGTGTCAAGAGCATGGAGGAGATACTAGATGGGCCGTTACATGAGGAGAGCTGGACAGGGCTGAGAAGGGCATCAACCCAGTAGCAGGACCGGTATCTGCTTCTTTGTGTGAGGAGGAACAGGAGGAGCACTGCCAGAGCCCAACAAAATGACCTCCAGCAGGCTACTTGTGTGCATGTTTCTGACCAAACTGTCAGAAACAGACTCTATGAGGGAGGCATGAGGGCCCGACGTCCTCTAGTGGGACCTGTGCTCACAGCCCAGCACCACGCAGCTCGATTGGCATTCGCCAAAGAACACCAGAATTGGCAGGTCCGCCATTGGCGCACCGTTCTCTTCACAGATGAAAGCAGGTTCACACTGAGCACATGTGACAGAAGTGAAAGAGTCGGGAGACGCCGTGGTGAACGTTATGCTGCCTGCAACATCATCCACCATGACCGGTTTGGCGGTGGGTCAGTGATGGTCTGGGGAAGCATATCCTTGGAGGGTCGCAAAGGCCTCCATGTGCTAGCCAACGGTACCCTGACTGCTGTTAGGTACTGGGATGATATCCTCGGACCCATCGTCAGACCTTACACTGGTGCAGTGGGCCCTGGGTTCCTCCTGGATCAGGAAAATGCCTGGCCTCATGCGGCCAGAGTGTGTAGGCAGTTCCTGGATGACAAAGGCGTTGATGCCATTGACTGGCCCTCACGTTCCCCAGACCTGAATCCAATTGAACCTCTGGGATGTTATGTATCAGTGCATCCAATGCCGCCAAGTAGCGCCTCAGACTGTCCAGGACTTCACTGATGCCCTGATCCAGGTCTGGGAGGAGATCCCCGAGGACATCTGGCTTCTCATCTGGAGCATGCCCAGACGTTGTCGGGAGTGCATACAGGCACGTGGGGACCATTAACACTACTGAGTCACATTATGAGTTGCTGTGATGAAATTTACGCAAGTTGGAACAGCCTGTGATTTCAATTGTTTACTTTGATTTTCGGTGTGAGTTCGAATCCAGCCGTCAATCGGTTGATGATTTTGGTTTCCATTGACCGTTGTTACGTCATTTTATTCTCAACGAATTACACAAAGTACAGTAAAGGTTTTGATCTTTAATATATTTCCATCATCGAGACCTGATGTGTGATTTAAGTTTTTCTCTTATTATTATTATTTTTTTGAGCAGTGTATATACAGTGCATGCCCAAACTCAGGTTATGTTGTGGTGTGTGTAATGTCGTGGAAAAATATATCTTCATGCCAAAAAGGATGCAACAACTCAAAAGATGCAATAACTCAGGAGTTTGTGGATTCAATGTAGAATTTTAATGAGTAATCATAAAAGCCGAGTTGACCTGCAGGAACAACTGTCTGGCCAACCCGGGATACACATATTTATACAGTGTTATCTTGCACAATCTTCCTGGCCACCCCCTTATGCTAATCCTTGGGTGGATCTTACTCCCCATCCGCCACCATTGTTTCCCAACCTTTCAAGATCCTTTCTCTGTTAAATATTGGT
>JACXGI010000829.1:8280-18838 GCA_016801175.1 Esox masquinongy
CACACACACACACACACACACACACACACACACACACACACACACACACACTGACACACAAACGGCCATTGCACGGGAACCATCCGCACCTCCAACAGCGGAATGACCAAGGAAGCCTGGACATCGTATGGGTTTTCTCCTGATCGTCTTTTTTAGATCCCGTAATCCAGTGGACATAACGTGTCTGGTAGTATCTCTTCTAATGAATATCTCAACTTCCCCAATGAATCGACAGGATAGTTGTGTGTTTTACTGCTCTGGTGCTCGTCAGTTAACAGTGCTCGTAGCTCAGGTTAGACGACATCCAGCGTTGGCACAGACACATGGGCAGGTCTCAAAGCCCAAGCGGAGGTAAGCCCAAATGCCTGTGTTATGTCCAACTTCAAAAGCAGAGCAGGTTATCAATGAAGGAGTCTGTGCTTAACACACGCATTCCACAAGCACACACTCGTGCACACAAACACAAGCGCGCACACACGAACACACTTGAAAACACTTTAAGCTGCACTGAAACCAGAACCTTGTTTATTAGCTGGCGGATTAAGTTATTGCTGGGTTAAGAACAACTTTGATCATGACTGCGGCCTCTTAGAAAGCCACAAAGAGCTTCCCATTTCATACACAAATCAAAATCTTACTAATTTACCATGCCTGCATTGTCATAACAGCTTGGTTGTGAATCAAAAAGGGTAAAAACTTGAAAGAATAAATACCACCTGAAGCTCTATCCATGATTTTGACATTTTTACAGACCCTGTATCCACAATACAGGTATCAGGCAATGAGATACATATCTAAACACAGGATTGATGATGCAGTGTATTGGCCATTGAGAGGCTTTGAGGCCACTGATAAGCCATGTTGGCATTCCTAGTAGGAACTGTCCTGCAGAGCAATGAATGTCCGTTGATTGTCAGTTGAATGTTTTAAAAAAAAAACATTTATATTTATTTAAATATTTTTGCTGTTGAAGTGCAGAGTATCATTGGTGATCTAATAATTGACTTGGCCGTTTTTTTTTCAGGTCACGTACATGATACAATAAATGCTTTTCTGTTGCTTCCAAAATACTTTCCCATGGATGAGGAATGCCAAGATGAGTGTGGAGTCTTCAATACAGCGCCCTCTATCAGTCGACTAGGGTATCTATGCATTATTGGAATCGCATCAGCGCAACAAAAGGTTCCCTAGTTCGTGGCAGATAAATAAACATTATCCCACACCCTCCATTAGGACAGTTAATGAGTGATTTGTATATAATAGAGTTTAACTGCAAACACGTGGTAAATAAAGTCACATTGCCTTTTATATTTCATTACCGATGACGTAGCATGAGTTTTGCCTAAAGTCTATAAGCCGAGGCAACAATTACCAGCCAGGAGGCTCGAGAGGTACTGCTCAGTGCCCACGTTCCAGACTCATTTCCAGGCTTGGCGGGGAGATAACATCTCCCATCCAAGTCCCACGAGGCAAAGAGATCTCCCCCGCCTAAGTGCAGGCCACGTCTCATTCTGCCCCAATTTATAAGTGCACTGAGGTGTCAAGGTGTGTTTAGAAATTCGTCAGGCCTGAACAGTGCAACACACCAAAAGGAGTCATCCACAGGAAAAGGCCAGTATGTGCCCTGCTAAATGAACGGCTTCAGACCTTCAAATCTCTAGGCGGTTGTTTGGGCCAGAGAGAGCTGTGATTGGGATCTCAAACTGTTTGACATGCTCCGCTCCACTCTACGAAAGCTATTTTTTGCTTTTCACCCAAGGCACATTCTTTTCAAACAACAGAAATACTCAGGTGAAATTGCAGTTTAAAATAGAGTTGTTAAACATTTTGTGCTGGGCTCAGGGGGGTGAGAACTACAGAATCGATTGATCATAATTGGGACTTATTGTCAAGCTGATTTGTTGAATTCCTTACACATGATTAGCTAGCTGGGTTCAGAACAACTGTGGTCATTGCTGCTCTGTCTTGGAAGGCCACGAAGGGATATACTGAAGCACCTTGATAAGAGAAACATAGCACAGGAAGTTCACAGGAAGACATTAACATAATGTTACAGCTCTTGATTTAGAACAAGTAGGAGGATGGAACTGGAGTATGTTTATATTAGCCGCGGACAGTATTTCAAATGAATGTTTTCTATAATTTATATGGAATCCAAAGATAACAATGTGATGATAATTCCTTGGGTCTCCAGGGAAAGTTCTTGGCCAAGTCCGTCTGAAACATATAGCCTGTCTTAACCATAGCCTAAATATACTGCTGTAGCCCTCCTCTCCCTTCATTCCTGCATGGTGTGCCCACATTTAGTTCTTCTGTTGAATAGGCTGTAAATTACATGGCTTGGCATGTCCCTTTGTCGAGCGCCACCCCCTCGGCTTGAAATTGCAGCCTCCACGCCCTCACACACCTACAACATCTGTAGTGAGGATTGTGCATCACTGTGATTTCAAACACTTTCAGCAAGGCTGGTTATTAAGAGACAGGCTGTGAAACGTACGCGTAAAAAAATAACAAAGTCGACCGGTGTGTCCGATGAAAGGATGGTGCTGTGAAGTACAAAGGCACGTCTGGTAAACTACTTCTTAAACCACTACTTCTCTGATTCCCCACATGGCTTCCCATGTTGTGATCCCTTACACTGATGACACTGCTGAGTTGGCCAAGGGTCATGAACAATTCAAACCCCAAGTCTGAATTCTCTAATCTTGTTAGGGAATACCTGGCAATGTCACCGTCCGAGGTGGACTTCCTTAGGCTGACCCCGGGGGTTTGTCACCTTCAGTTCAAATCTAGAGCACAACAGTCGAAATTAGAGCACGAAATCTGTCAGGGTTGACATCTGACCTCGACCGCTCCTTAATGCACCTGTTAAACCCCAATCCCTGACTCAGCTGAGGTTACAAATTGGTCCTGTTCGTAGGGCTCGGAAACCAAAAGGCTTTTTTTAAACATTTTGCGATGGAAAACAAAATACACGCTTTTTATTGGACCGGCTGAGCTGTAGGTCAGCCTACGTGTAAACAGGGAAGAGGCAGGAAACGAAGGGATAAACCTCTATCCATGTTGAGGGAACATCTGGTTGTGATTTCAGAGAAGGTTCAATGTTTTGTAGTTCATCTCAATCACCAGGCACACAGTGGGAACACGTTACATAGCCAGCAAAATATTTTCAGATCAGAGAAAACTCACTCTTTTGTAATTTTTTTCCATCATACAGACTGGTCGGTTAATGACTTTGTACTTGCAGGGCTGAAGGCAAACAGAAGAAATCAAGTTTCTTTCTAACGGTTCATCAAATAGCCTGAAGTGAGGAGAAAGCAAGTGGAGGACAGAGTGTTTGGACATTTGTAACGTTCGGTTTCTGCCACTGGGTCCCCATGCTAAATGAAATTCACTGGACTAATCCATCATTCGGTGTGCCATCATAGTGGCCTCTGACTTGTACGTGGAACAAACTCAGACCCGCGCCTTTTGTGCTGGATTGAACGATTCAGTGCCCCGCCATGCATTGTCAAAAGTATGTGTAATTTATTTACTCTACTTTTGCCAAGACACATTTCTGTATTCAGTTTCTCCCCTGACCTCCCTTTCTTAACATATAAATCAGTTGTTTGTCCAACATGACTCATCACCAGCATTGTGTTCAAGACAATAAACACCCACAACATATCCACAGCAGAACATTCCCCAGTCCTCATCCAGTTAAGGAGCCCTGTTCATTACTCACTACTCCGCATGTTTTTCATTCCATTGGCTTCCCGTCTGCTGCCCAGTGAGTCCTTCTCTGCATCCCAAGTGTGTTTGACGTGTAGGTGGTCATAGATAACACTGATCCTCCGTGTTGATATTTCTACACATTATCGACAGGAAGCATATACGGTGTACTGTGACTCAGTGGTCTGTACACAAAGACAATTCACCAAGAAAGAAAGTGAAATGACAGAGGGGCAGGTAATAAGTAAAATCATCTATTTTTGCGGCACTCTCCTAAATAGAGACCCCATAGAACAGAAGCTGAGGGTTTGTTCAAAGTAAACGAGACAGATGGATTGTCCTGTACCGTCCATGAACAGTTGGCAGTGGTTAGGAGTGTTCACACAGAGTGGTGGAGCATGGGAGTTGGTGGGGAACAGTCACATCAAACTCAGCGCAACAACACATCGCCTCTCTACAGAAATAGCACACAGAAATGAAACTATATAAAATGTGTCAGGACAGGCCCTGAGGCCGGGTACCAGCTCATTCTGTCTCCAAGATACGGTACAGAATGTTTGATAGACATCGTCCCGGTGATCATCTCAGTGAGTATCAGCACAAGGGGAGAATCAAAGACAAATGTCCTAAACAATAACACAGGAATCCCACATTTAAGAGTTGTCCTTGTCAATCTCAGTAACAGCAATCATAACATGAAAAACAATTCGCATTTGGAACGGAGCGAGTTATGTCAAATTCGCCATACCATAGGATATTTTATAAAGACACTGGCATTTTATTGAAATGCTTCAGATACCTTTGGAGAGAGTTCAAGCTGCAGGATGAGAATGTGAGTCGCAGGTCTTCAGGGAAACAATGAGGGAACGATAAGGAAGACACACACAGAGCATTTGATATTAATGTGGAGAGTCTCCAGGGTGAATATATGCATCAGCCAACGCCAAGGAGAGTCTCCAGGGTGAATACAGTTTGTGTTGTCGTCATAATGCATAGAGATAGGGGACAGATGACCCTGTGGGCAGGAGTGTTGGGCCTGTCAGTGGACAGTTACTGGGTCCTAATTGTTAAGCTGATTAGAATAAACAAAACATTTCAATTGAGAAAAGCACTCAACCTCTTTTAATTGCTTCTCTTTTAATTGGCTCTGGATGTGAGAATCAGTTACACTACTAAAATGTGTAACAGAGTAGTAACATTGTTTGAACTTAATCTCACACAGATTATTATTTGATTTGACAAGTCACATGACAGTGAGGACGTCTCAAACGAGTGAAAGCACAATATCTACACACCTGTGGGTACACCTTCTCTTCCTTTCCACCATGTTGCCCACAACCGCTGACACAATGCAATTCCTGGCTTGGTGCTTTGCTTTGGTGTGGACAGGCCTGATTTCTGGAGGTACACACACACATACACACCAAACAAACACACACACCAAACAAACACTCCAAACATACATGCCAAACACACACACACACCAAACAAGCACCAAATCCACATACCAAATAGACACACCAAACACACACACATAGCAAACACACACACCAAACATACTCCAAACACACACGTCAAACACACATACCCCAAACACACCTCAGACACACACACACTCACCAAATCCACACACCAAATAGACACATGCCAAACATACACCAAACACACACCAAATCCACACATCAAACACACACATCAAACACACCTCAGACACACACACACACACCAAATCCATACACCAAATAGACACATGCCAAACACACACCAAATCCACACACCAAACACACACAACAAACACACACACACACTCACACACCAAACACACACAACTAAAACACACACAAACACACAACAAATATACACACTAAACACAGTTAACACACACTTTACCTTTTAAAAGTTCTAAGTATACTGCTGTAATCTGCACAATGAAATTGCAAAGTTCATATTATTTTAAAAAGAAGTGCTAAATCACTTTATTCTCAGAGAGTCAGAAAGCCCTTTGAAAAGGAAAAGGCCAAATCACCGCTCTCCTCTGTCTGACGGTCTGTTTTGGACTCAATATTTTCAAGCCTTTCGGGGCTTTGGAAAATGTTTTCCTAAACTCTGCTGGCGGTGGCTGGATTAGCACACACAGGGAGTATGTAAGACCCAGACTATCCCTGCATAATCCCTGACCTCTGCTTTACCTGCCTGCCTCTTGCTGCTCAACTTGACTGGACAGAACAGGAGGTTGTCTGTGGTAGCATGTGCAAGTATGGGAGTGTGTGTGTGTGTGTGTGTGGGTTTATGTGTGTGTGTGTGAACGTTTGTGATCTGGGTAAATGGCTGTATGTCACACATCGCTGATCTATATTACTTTGTCATGGCTGATTTTCTAGGGATTTGGCATTTTAGTATTTTTCTTTTTGCTATAAAGGGTCCTGGTGAAAACAAGCTGTCTCATATCACGTTGGACAGGGCCTGGCCTTGTTGAACAAGAGCAACACAGAATCACCACAATACACAACTTATTCACTGGCTGGGAAGCCCAACGGAAGGCTGTCATTCAGTTTCACTGAGGAATTTAGAAACATGTCTGTGTCAGCGCTTTGCTGTCATTGCATAAAAAACACAGCAGGCCTACATTTATCAGCAGATGCTATTTTTGAGTGTGCCCGTGTTGAGAAAGGTGCAGGAATCCAGACTCGTCACCCTCACACCCACAGAATACCAGGGATTTGTTTTCTACTTCCTCCCCCTCCATCTGTCTGTCTGTGTGTCTGAGTGTCTGAGACAGAGACCTTGCTCTACTTCTTGTGTGTGTGGGTGCGTGTGCATGTGACTAAGAAACCTCTCTCGTATATGTGTGTGTGTGTGTCTAAAGTACCAGTCAAAAGAATGTGTTAGCGGGTCCAAACGTTTCACTGGGACTGTATGTCTGTGCATGCGCTATGTGTGTGCATCTGTCTGTGGGTGTGTGTGTTTCTGTGTGTGTTGTGTCTCTGTGTGCCCTTTTTACGCCTTAGTCCACGCCTTAGCACTACCAAGCCTGGCAACTACCTAGCCTGGCAACTACATAGCACTACCAAGCCTGGCAACTACCTAGCACTACCAAGCCTGGCAACTACCTAGCCTGGCAACTACCGAGCACTACCTAGCCTGGCAACTACCTAGCACTACCTAGCCTGGCAACTACCTAGCGCTACCAACCCTGGCAACTACCTAGCACTACCTAGCCTGGCAACTACCTAGCATTACCTAGCCTGGCAACTACCTAGAACTACCTAGCCTGGCAACTACCTAGCACTACCTAGCCTGGCATCTACCTAGCACTACCTAGCCTGGCAACAACCTAGCACTACCAAGACTGTCAACTACCTAGCACTACCTAGCCTGGCAACTACCTAGCACTACCTAGCCTGGCAACAACCTAGCACTACCAAGACTGTCAACTACCTAGCACTACCTAGCCTGGCAACTACCTAGCACTACCAAGACTGGCAACTACCTAGCACTACCAAGACTGGCAACTACCTAGCCTGGCAACTACCTAGCACTACCAAGCCTGGCAACTACCTAGCACTACCTAGCCTGACAACTCCTGGTTGTGTTGTAGATCTGGATTCTGCAAGTGTCTGCATGTGTGTCTGTGCATGTCC
Source organism: Esox masquinongy (assembly GCA_016801175.1). Classification (NCBI taxonomy): domain Eukaryota; kingdom Metazoa; phylum Chordata; class Actinopteri; order Esociformes; family Esocidae; genus Esox; species Esox masquinongy. Next base: position 15,636 of record JACXGI010000829.1, read on the forward strand.
CTGTGTGTGTGTGACTTTGTGTGTACCTGTGTGTGTGTCGTGTGTGTGTGTGTGTGTGTGTGTATGTGGGTGAGTCCTCGCACCAGTCTTTTTTGAGACAACATCACATTTCACATGAGGGCAGACAGACACAGCTTCTCAATAGAGATGTCATCATTTTCTTTTCATTAAGGGGACTTCTGACGTGTCTGTTTTTCACTTTCCTCCTCCATCTCTCTGTTTGCCAGGAGTACCGACGGAGTGAAAGTGCCATAACGCATCATGTCATCAGAGGTTCCAAATATTCTGCCCCCATGGCAATGTCACGTCCCGCCCCCTGAGACCTGGAGTATGTGCGTGTGTGTGTGTTTGTGTGTGTGTGTGTGTGTGTGTGCGAGTACATGTACCCAATCTAGAGAGCCGATAGCACATTCCACATGGAGACAGACAGAGAGACATTCAACAGTTTCCTCTGTAGTTTTACTAATGGTCTATACTATCTCTAGGATTTGTAGATACACAACTGGCTTTGAAACCTCTGGCTGCAACATTTTCCATAATGTTGATTTTACATTATCATGGCCTATTCTCTTCTGTGGCACTCTTGGCAGGAGTGGAGTTCTAGCAACACCAAGGTTGTGGGCTCACTTCTAGCTAGGAAAACAAAATATGGCTCATAGACTAGTTTCATTGTTAGGAACTATCTAACATGTATTGCTCCCTAACTTATGTGTGTGTTTGTGTGTATTTGTGATAGTGAAATCTGTCAAGACAGTCCCCAAAAAGTTTTCTTTGTGGAGATACATTCTTATGATAATGATAACACCATTGTGTTGGTGTTAGATTTAGCTTTAGGTTTTACGGGTTTGGTTCAGGTTTACATATTAGTGCTAGGCGTTAATATTAGGGTCAGGTTTAGAACCAGGGGATAGATTACATGGATTTCAGGACAGAAAAACAAAACAAGTTTGTCTGATCCCCAACAATGTGTACATGGGACTTAAAGTCCCCACAAAGAGAGGAAAACCTGACAAAATGTTCCCCACAAGTTCTTTTGTCAGGTCCCCACTAGGAAAAAGAAATTTCCGGCTTAGTGCGTTGGTTTAGGGTAAAACTTAAGTTTGGGCAAGAATTTGGGTTAATTTAAGGTTTAGACATGACTGGTTAGGTTTAGGCAATAGTGATGTTTTATTTTTGGTCTAGAAAGTTAGGTTATTCAAATTAAGGTTAAGGTAAGGGTTAGGATTACATTTTGGGCTATGGGATAGGAAACATGGATTTCTGGGTCATGGTGAGATTTCTTGACCCCAAAAAGGTAGACAAACTATTGTGTGGGTGTTTATGTTGTTTGGTGTATTTACAAATCAACAAAATGTTTCACAAGATGCTTTTGGCATAGAGAAAAAAATAATATAAGCCAGTTGATTACAGCCCTATTTTATTAAAGTCATATTCATATCTGCTTGTAAATGTCTGGTTTGTCTTGAGAAGAAATGTTGATGTCTATATTAACCGTGTTACATGCTCTCTCCATGTGGGGCTCTGTGGTTCTTCCTCTCTATGGAAGTCCTGAGCAGATTTGACAAGTTTTACAGCTGTAATTGGTAGTGACTTTAACTCTTAAGGAGCAGTGATGTACTGCGCCATATATTATGTCGTTGTGGTACATTTATCTGGAAGATAAATTAAACAGTAACCATGTGTAGCAACCAGGGTAGGCCGCTGCTCTCCCCCACTGAAGGGGATGCAGTGGGCGGTGGGTCCGCCCAGCTGGGTAACCCAAGGTTGTGGGTTTGAGACTCTATCCTGCAAAACGTGACACATAAATGGGAGAGGCCTATACTTAGGTCATGTGATCAGCAGCTTGTATCACAGGCAGTAGCTGTTCAGAACTGGGTGGCTGGATGTGAACCGAGAGATGACATTGGTGGCGTCCATGTCCAGAGAAGAATTACAATCTTCGCCCCACCACTTCATTGTCTTGGAGGAAACTTTTTTGTCTTATACGGTAGAGGATTTTAGTAGCTTGTTCACAGTATATTTTAATAGTTTGTTTTACTGGCTGCTCTTACAGCTGTCTATTATTTGGAGGCGGGGCGCCATACATCCAAGGTCAGATCCATCTCGTTAGACATGTGTCACTTTTACCACGTGGATGTTTTAATGTTCCCTGATTGATGCAATATGCTGACTCATGCCTTCCCGCAGGATTTGTCAGCAGTTCAGAAAAAACTGCTGTAGCAGCCTAGCCTTCTCTTCTCATGTCTTTTGACTTTACTCTTCACCTATGGTTCTGGGAACTGGTGTGCCTGGAATGTGAGACAAGGTGAACGGACGCCACAGATACGGTTTAGATTTACAGCCCCACGAGCAACAGGATTACCCGGAGACCCAGAGATCACGGCCTTCTGGCTGAATTATTAAGCTCCCATCTCTCTGGCCTTTTGTCTCCCCCCAGGCTGAGAGAGAGCTGAGCCCCGACCCACAGCTGGCAAGGCGTGCTCTCCACAGAGCTGTTTCAACCACAGCCACACAGAGAGGCACCAAACACAGGGTCTGGCAATGTCTGTAAGCTGGTTAACTTCGGCTCAAAGTGGCCAGGCAGAAAGAAAGAGGATGATGGGAAAACCTCTATCCATGCTGGTCCTCATATCCCCCCTTCCGTTGACACTTTAGAAATCGTTTTAAGCCCAGCGTCTAAGAGCTAGACCTCTGCACAGACAAGATAAGATTTCCTTCACAGGAGGTGCCCAGCCATTTATGCAGATAAAAAGATGAAAGGAATACAAACTTTGAGGTTATTTATTATTTTATTTTACAGTCATGTCTTTGTGAGGAATCATTTTCTTGGCCGAGAATCTTGAATCATTTTCCTGGACTTCCTGGCAATACTATCCAGAAGACAAGATCTATCTTAGGCTTTGAATTTTGGCCGGATTCGGCACAGAGGCAGATTTCTGAGTCGGTTTTCAATCTGCCTATACAGGCAGTCATGTATAAATCAAAACAAAGGTTTGAATCAAAACAATAGTAAACTTCATTTTTAATCTAAAAAGAAATCATCCACATGTAAGAATGGAACCAACAAAAACAATAAAAGATATATTAAAAAACATCTGACCTGAAAAGACTTCTAATAACAGTTGGGTTAAGCAAATCTAAAATAATACAAATACTCATCACTAGATTGTACCATGGATATAAAAAGTCTACACACCCCTGTG
>JACXGI010000829.1:18938-46164 GCA_016801175.1 Esox masquinongy
AAAAATGAAAAATAAAAACCTTACAATAACCTGGTTGCATAAGTGTGCACACCCTCTTATAACTGGGGATGTGGCTGTGTTCAGAATTAACCAATCACATTCAAACTCATGTTAAATAGAAGTCATTACACACCTGCCATCATTTAAAGTGACTCTGATTAATCACAAATAAAGTTCAGCTGTTCTAGTAGGATTTTCTGACATTTTCTTAGTTGCATCTCAGAGCAAAAGCCATGGTCTGCAGAGAGCTTCCAAAGCATCAGAGGGATCTCATTGTTGAAAGATATCAGTCAGGAGAAGGGTACAAAAGAATTTCCAAAACATTAGATATACCAGTGAAGACAGTCATCATCAAGTGGAGAAAATATGGCACAACAGAGACATTACCAAGAACTGGACGTCCCTAAAAAAATTGATGAAAAGATGAGAAGAAAACTGGTCAGGGAGGCTTCCAAGAGGCCTGCTGCAACATTAAAGGAACTGCAGGAATTTCTGGCAAGTACTGGCTGTGTGCTACATGTGACAACAATCTCCCATATTCTTCATATGAATGGGATATGGGGTGGGGTGGCAAGACGGAAGCCTTTTCTTACAAAGAAATACATCCAAGCCCGGCTGAAGTTTGCAAATACAAACATCAAGTCCCCCAAAAGCATGTGGGAAAATGTGTTATGGTCTGATGAAACCAAGGTTGAACTTTTTGGCCATAATTCCAAAAGGTATGTTTGGCACAAAAACAACACTGCACATCACCCAAAGAACACCATACCCACAGTGATGCATGGTGGTGGCAGCATCATGCTTTGGGGCTGTTTTTCTTCAGCTGGAACCGGGGCCTTAGTCAAGGTGGAGGGAATTATGAACAGTTCCAAATACCAGGCATTTTTGGCACAAAACCTTCAGGCGTCCGTTAGAAAGCTGAAGATGAAGAGGAAGTTCACCTTTCAGTACGACATCTGTGGGGTGATCTGAAGAGGGCTGTGCACAGGAGATGTCCTCGCAACCTGACAGATTTGGAGCGCTTTTGCAAAGAAGAGTGGGCAAATATTGCCACGTCAAGATGTGCCATGCTAATAGACTCCTACCCAAAAATACTCCTACCCAAAAATGCTGTAATAAAAAGGTGCTTCAACAAAGTATTAGTTTAAGGGTGTGCACACTTATGCATCCAGATTATTGTGAGTTTTTTATTTTTTATTTTTCTCCCTCAAAGATTTCAGGGTTTTATTCAATTGAATTGTTCACGTTATAGGTCATATTAAAGGTGGAAAAAGTTCTGACATGATTTATCTTTGTCTCATTCTTTTACATCACAAGAACCTGGCATTTTAACAGGGGTGTGTAGACTTTTTATATCCACTGCATATGTTTCTTAGATTTCAACATATTTTAAATGACAGGAAGATAGTATGGCATCCTTGATTCATGTGAGCTAATCCAACACAGGGTGAAGAAGAAAGACGGATGTACAGATGGAGTCTTGCTGTGATAGCCACCCCTCACAGCTTAGACATCTGCACGCACAACACCTGGTTACAGTAAACGCATGGTTAAGGCGATCATAAAATGGTTTCCTTTGACATCGAAACAATGCCCTTCACATAAAAGCAATCAACCATATATTTAGTTCTGTAAAACAATATCTGATAAAAGTGACTCGTACAGATTTGATGAAGGGAGAGTTTAGTTTGTGTTAGACCCTAAGGGTTAGAGCGACGTGTGATATTTATGTCAGCGATGACAGTTGGAATTAAGGAATATGTTTTAGCCTGCTGGAGTTTTATAAACTATTATAAACTTTAACTCCTGCCTAAATGACTTTGACTTTGAATTATCTTTGCCTTTGTGGGACTACGCCTATGGTCTAAACATCTCCCACTAAACATAGTACATCATGCATGAACTCTGTTTCACATAATTTTTTTTTCACTAAAGGTACAGTGTACTGTAGCTGGAACTGGTTGAAACATTTAATGATAAGGTTTATGTTTAAGTCAGGAAATGTGGAAGTCATATCCACATTATAACACGCGTGAGTGTGGCCGTGCAGAACTAGCAGAAGTAGGGAAGGATGTTGACAAGGGTTTCTTTCACGAGTTGTGAAACTGTCTATTCATCGTAATCAAATGTTCCTCTGACACTCGTAACCTATAGCGGCGTGATGATATGCTGTATGAGCTTCTTGAGCGTCTATCAAAACCTGGGTGTAGTCAGACAATTTTGGGCTATTGTTGGTCAATTACTCCGGTCCGTCAAACAATATTTAGTCCGACTGTTTTGGGCTAATGTTTTCAGTTTGTCCAGTCTGTCAAACTGGGTTTAGTTTGATTGTTTTGGTTCAGTGTTAGTCAGTTTGTCTCTTACACTCTCTGTTTTGAGCCACTCCATAGGATGCTGAAGAATTACATCTCTGGCAGAGTCCCCAAAATGCTCCACTCCCCTTCTTCACAGAACTATGACCTCTGTTCTGTATCCCACTGTCCTCCCAGTCTTTCTCCCTCTTTTCATCCAGCGCCTCCTCTGCTCATCTACAGTTCACTGCCTCTAGGCCAGGGAAAAACTCCCCCTCGACCCCACTCGAGAGAATAAAATCATATAATGAAGAAAATGATCTGGGATGGATAAAACATTATGAGTTCATGATGATCCCTGCTCACAAATACTCACAAACACCAGAAAAGATGAATGAAGTGAACCGATCAATGTTAGATAGAAAAGTATGACAGTGAAGGGAAGAAAGGGAGGAAAAAAAATCAAATGAGGTTCTGAAAAAAAAGCCACAGTTGTTCCAATTGAATAATGGTCTTTATTGTTTCATGAAAGCTTGGCAGCATTGTTAGCAAGAGAAACGGGGGGAAATCCTGGAACGAATTGAGCGATTTATTTGTGGAAGATTAGTTGTACATTAGAAAAAGCAATGCAAAGGCCGAGGGATAACATTCAGACAGGGAACCATGACATAATCATTAATGAGGCCTCAGGAACAAGTGTTTGGTAATTTTCTCCAAGACGTCACCTTGACAGATCTCACAATGTTTTCTCAATATATTTTCTGCTATGAAAGTCGATGACAGAGAAGCACTGGAAACATATTTCATGATTGCTCTTTAGGCCAGCGAAGATCCCGTCAGTCACAACATGCACTCATTCACTTGAGAGTCATCGGCCGATCACTAGGAAGAAAGGAAAAACTCTTCTTTAGCTTTGGAGAGAAAATATCTTTCTTGGCTTTTTTTCTGTCTCAAATGAAGCAGTGGAAAAGGCATACAGTCTGCTCTGCTGGCAACCAAGGCAAAGCCCGATCCTTCCCATTTGTTTAAACTTGAACTCAAACAGGCTGATAGCATTCGAGGAGGGTCACGAGAGCTAGAGTGACTCCCCTCAAGGCTGTGCCTCTCCTCAGACTTGCTCTCAAACACATCAAAGATGTTCAGCGTCAGCAGATAGCCGGATAACCCAGAAAGCAGAAACAGCTGGGCCGGAGCAAAACAGAGATGACATAATCGGCAGCTTCCTCTCTCAGACCTGGGATCAAGTATTTGTTTTCTTTGCTTCCCTTAATTGACAGCAATAGAACCAACGGAGTAGTCCCACCAGTTCAAACCGCACCCATCTGGTGTCCTCCAAACCATTTGAATCAAACACTCAGCGTATTTAAAAGAAAACCAATTGGCTACTATTTCAGTCGAGTCAGGTTTCTCAGCTGTTGCGGCGGCGCAGCAGACCCAGGTTCAGACAGCAACTCCCCTAAACGTGGACTACGCTGTATGGAGGAAACGTGAACCGTGATCTCTGAACTTGAAACGGGAACCACACATTCTGGGGTTTGTATTCGTTAGAACCTGTGTTCTGGAAACCAGAAGGTTGCCATGACATTGGTTGCCATGAAGGTTGCCATGACATTGGGTGAGAACCAAATAGCATCCTATTCCCTATAAGGTGCACTGCTTTTGAATAAACCCTGTGGGACTTGGTCAAATGCGATATAAGGAATTTGTGATGCTCAAGTATTGCTACTATGGCCTCACTGGGAACCTGCTGGTTTACCCAGTTAAGAAAAATGGATGAAGTACAAAGGAAGTGAAGGAGACAAGATCAAACATAAGTAGTTATTTTCATAGAGCTGGAAAAGTGAAATACAGTTCCCTCCTCCATGTCCTGTGGAGGTTTTGGAGGCACTCCACTTAGTGATGATATGACATTCGTCATAAAGACTCGACATCTCCCCCACGGTGTTTTACAGACTGTTCAGTAGGATATTGACGTGCTGTTGACTTTTAGCCACATGTGAGAGGATTTTGATGGTGTTGATGTCTTACTGTAAAAATTGTTATATTTCGGTTCTGTCATGATCAAAAGCACCTCTCCCTGGAATAGCACAACAAAAGTGAACTGTGCATTTTCAGATGCTCGCCATCTTTAATCTGGAGACAGGAATATCTGGGAAAAGCCACTTCGTTTTAATACTTATCAAAAATCGAATAAATTTTTTTATGGATCTGCATGCAGTTTGAAGGAAAATCAAAGTAATATGTGGAGTGACCGTTAATTAGTGGTAGTGCCATGACCGAAAGTCGATTTTATCACCTAGTGTTAGTGCCACAGTGCAACATCCATAATCTTTCTTTAACCAGGGTCAATAAGTACACACTATCTTGCACAATAGCAAACTTACCAAAAGGAAACATTGATTGTCAATGATAAAACATTAGCATAGCCAGTTCAGCAAGGAAACCAGAGTGGTAATTGACCAGGAATGCATCAGCTGATGTCGGATCTCTCCTGTCACAATGTCCGATTTTATACCTGTCCATTTATTCATTAGGTTAATCACTAAGTCTGAAATGATAATGATTGTACTAGCATGCAGGTGCAAATTCACCCAATCCTGCCTCCACCTGTTTGGTACTGTGTACTATTAATTATATTACTGTGATGTTATTGTTTGTAGCATTGTTGTTTGTAGTATTGTAGACACGATGAGATGGCAGTGAATTAGCCTAGAGAAGCAGAACCTAATGCCAAGACATTGTATGTACACTGCTGAGCATAGTTCACCAACAAATGGTTTAAATAATACATGGCATTTTCTGCCTGAAATGGTAGTTTTAAAAAAATATATTTTAAGTTCACACATTTTTGCCTCATCCTTTTAAACTTTTCTCCTAGGTTTATAACGGATCTGCTGCATGTGCACAACATTTTGACACAGAACTGTTTGGTGCCTTTACTTGATTTTCCTGGTGGTTGCAAAAAAATGGAGGTAGACATTTATGGGGATGGTGGAAGGATGCACTTTGTCCTCTCTGATTTAGCTGACAATACTCCCAGCCGGAAAATCACAGGCTATGAATTTGGGTTGACAAGACTCTCTCCCCCTCACTTAAATTTACTTCCAGTTTCTACATCTTTAGAAAAGAGCTTTTGACCAAAAGAAAATTGTGGTGGTGCCAAGAAGAGCATGGGAAGGATTTCTGAACACATTAGTTAAATAATAGTTCTATAACACGCTGAGAAAAAAATGGGCTATAACACAAGAGGCTAAAAACACCAGACAAACATTGTATTAGCTTCTACTAGTTACAAGTTTAACAAGAAGGCGTGAGGGATTACAGATTGTTATGTAAATTAAATGGCTATTGTGATTCCAGTAATACAAGGTTAGGATGATGGGTTACTACAGCGTGTGAATGGTTGAAATATAAACAAAACACTAATGAATTTTGCATTAAAACACAATTGTCATGTATACTCTATTATGACCAGTATCTGGACCTCACTCCCCATTGATCATAAGACCCAAATCTCTCTTCAATTTGCCATGCTTTCTTTGTAGTATCATACATTGCTATTACCATTGCTATTAGATGAAATACAAATGACAAATACATTAATTCATATCTTTCATTATTATAATTGCAAGATATCCTACCACATAAACACCCACATTTGCACACAGAAACACACACACACACGCACACACACACTTCTCAGTCTGGTCCATAACCCACCCGGCCCCACACACAGGCAGTTTGACAGATCAGAGGCCCTTCCGTGGTGACAGCAGCCCAGCCAGGCCGGGGACAGAGCAGAGACAGGAGGTAGCAGCCAGGGAGGCCGGATCAGGCCCAGACAGCGGAGGACCACGGGGAGGTGTTGACACTGCTGCTCGGGCCAACTGGGCCTGGGGCTTAACAGGCTTCCGTTCCCCGGCCTCCCGGCCATAGGAACCCAGGCCAGAGGCTGGCTGAGCTGGTTGACATCATTGCATTTCCCCCAAAGCAAACCTGAGGGAGCTTGGCCGATGGGGACGGGTTAGTGAGGCGAAGTGTGTGTGTTTGTATGTGGCTCAGGCCTCGGAGACAGTATGGTCAGGTCTGGTGGCAGTTTGTGTGTGAGTGTGAGTGTGTGTGTGAGTGTGTGTGCGTGCTTGTGTGTGTGTGTGTGTGTGTCAGTGATTACATTGTGCACCAGTTGATCTGAAAACCCCTCCGTCTATGGTCCTGAATAAATACATAACTTAACATCAGGAAGGGAGATAGACACCCTTCCCAGTCCTTTAGGCAACCAGGGATCCCAGGCAATTAACCCTTCCCTTCTACAGTCTGATCTTGCTTTGTGACCAATTAAGGGGATCAAGAGATGATAAGGGGGTGGGTCTGATGACTCGATGAAGTTGTGACTGGATCATGCTATAGCCTTGGGACCGGAATTGGAAAAGACTGCAGTCATTGTACTTTCATACATTCAGATATTCTGTCCAATCAACAAACAGCAAATGGTCAAGGATTAAAAAGAGATAAGCATGGGTGGGGTCTGATGTAAGGACATTTTTATAATTGCACATGTTTTTGTGCCATAATGGTGGATTGATGGTGTGTCTCAGGAGAACTTACTCGATAGTGTTGTGATTGGCTGTGATTTTCTCTTACTGATTCTCCCCCAGGCCTGAATATGTTGCTGAAATCGAAATGGTTTTGTGGCAAGTGCATGTTCTGTATGTAGAACAAAAAATCTACATATTTGCTAAAAATCTACATAGCTTGCTCAATTTCTGTTTGAAAACATGTTTACATTTTTTTATTGCATAATTTGTATATGTTGATACATTCTGGGCAAATAATGACCGGCATTTATAAAACTAGAGTAAAACATTTGCTTTTCACTCTATTCAGGACAATTTCTGCCACAACTGGAAGATCAAATTGAGAGGCTGCAGCTGTAATGTAGGATTCCAATATGACAAAGAAGCTGAATGAGGGTTTGGACTGAATCATTCTGTAATGCCTTGTAAATGACCGGGAAAAGATTATGGTCATTAACAATGGTTTTTAAGGTAAACCCTACAAAGATAACTCACTCAGGATAATTACAGTACATAAATTGAATTGGCTTGGTTTTCCAATCATTTTTGCATTTTTTATAATCCAAATATAAATGGGCAAGTCAGAGGGTTCGCTTGCAATATTATGTGCAACAAAAGGCAATTTGTTTCAGAATCTTTTTTGTTCAATAGTTTAAAAGGCCATGGAACTGTAAACGGAAACATTCTCAAGGCAGGCATTCTCAAAATATTTGTGGCAGTGACCCTGAGAAAGACAACGTCAACCCCTACAGTGCCGGAGATACTTTAGATACACAGTTATGTTAAGTTTACTATTGAGGTTTAATACAATAACAGCGCAACACGAAAGAATGATGACTGAGAAGTAACATCTAGTGTGCAGCCTTAAAACATTAAACTCAAGATGTGTTGGTGCTTTGATGCCTGGAGGCTGTCTGTTCTGCTGGTAGTGGTCCATGGGCTTTTAAGATTGCTGGCATGAAGAATTCCACTTTTTTATAGTACCATACTTTATGGCTCAAAACCTGGTTGACTCTGCCAGGAGATTTACACTTGACCTAGGATTGACCTTTCAACAAGACAATGACCCCAAACATACATCAAAATGTTTGTGCCGTAAACACAAAAAATGCCATCTTAGTCTCCGGAGTGAACCTGAGACATACAGTGACGAACGCTCTTCGTATTTCAATCTCATACATTCTACACAGGCCAAAATAAGGGTGCAATTGTCACACAGATTATTACTTCTTCGTCTTAGGGCAAGGTGTCGAACAGTTGTTAGTGTCTGTCACTTTTAGTTATGCATCATACTGTTGAGAGAGAATGTGAGGTTAGTTATAGGGCACTGAGAACAAATATCTCCTCTGGCATGGTCTGTCAGCCATGAACCATTGTAAAGAAGACTGTCTTTTAATGTCCCTGAGGATAAGGAAACATTGTGTATCGCTGTAAATTGCACGAAATTCTACTTCAGAGGCACAACACGAACTACGTTCAAAAAGAATTACACAAGGAAATCATAGTAAATTTACTGCTCTTCAATACTAAAACAGTGCAGCAAGGGTATTTCTAAATGTCAGGCTACATACCGATGAGTGGCTCTCATTTTACTGGAATTGCCTTTTGCAGTGTAGCAGAAGTCCACACTCAGCTTTGGTAATGAAACCGATCGAACAACATTAGATCATTTGCACGTCAGTTTTGTCTTACATTTTTTATTTCAATGTGAGGTCCTCGCATCGTTCCTGTTCCAGCCCCTCCCTCTCACGTTCCTTACCGGCCACCGCTACACACTCTCTTCCCAATGTACCTGAACGCAGCCCGCAATCCAGATCCCAATCACCAGAATATTGAACACCTGCTCCTCGTTACCCCTCTCTAAATCAGCCTGTTCTCCACCTCCACTCAGTTGTGAGGTATTGTTCGTAGTGGACCTGCCAAGCCTTTTTCATAGCGCTCTTCCTTGTTCTCATTCCCAGCCTGTTGTCCTCTCCTTTTCTTGCCCTGTCCCCGTTTGTCTTTGAGTATAGAAGCCTGCCTCTTGACCTGCCTGCCTGCCCAGTGGATTCTCCTACCTGCTTGCCCCTGCCTGTACTTTCGCCCTCGTGGACTGATTACCTGGTTACCGTACCCGCCTGCCTGCCCCGTGGATTATCCTGCCTGCCTGTCCCTTCATGTACTGTCGTTTCCGCGGACTGATCACCTGGTTACCGAATCTGCCTGCCTGTCTCTCGTTTTGCTCGTGCCTTATCCCTTGTGCTTTCGCTAATAAATCGACAGTTGCATTCCGCAATTGGAACCTCAAACCCCTGGTCCCGGTTTTCATTACATTCAACTTCCATAATTTAGATGAAAAATGGCATGAATGTTGTCCTCCAAATCAAAATGGCAAGAATGTATGTCTTTTAACTAATCAGCAGGCACTATTATATGCTCACATACTGTGTGGATATATATATATATATATATATATATATATATATATATATATATATATACGTTATGGTAATGTCTCATAGTTGGTAGGACACAGACTCAGAGGTCAAGAAGCAAAGGTTCTTTAATTGAAGAACATCCAGGGAACATCCAGGAACATGAGGTAGGATCAAGGACTATAGGACCACTGACAGAAAACAGGTGAAAACAAATATATATATATATATATATACTGTATATACAGCTCCGGAAAAAATTACGAGACCACTGCACCTTTTTCTTTCCTTTCCAAAAAAGTCGAATAGGAAGGTTTTGAGTGAGGAACAGAAGGGTTAAAATTAAGAGACCACTGCAAATTGAACACTTCTGTTTCTCACTCAAAACTTTCCTTTTCAACTTTTTTGGAAAGGAAAGAAAAAGGTGCAGTGGTCTCTTAATTTTTTCCAGAGCTGTATATGTGAACACAATGCACCATAATAATGAATAGGCATGAAACAAGAAAAAAGAAGAAGAAAATAGATTTGATTAATCATTTGATATTGAAAAGAACAAGTGCTACATTATCTTTACTTGTCTAATGAGAAACACTTGTTTTTGGTTGGCTCTTGGTGCAAACTACATTGTGTAACTACAGTACGTTGTGTAACGTCTTTCATAGAACCCCGCCCCGAGTGTTAGAAGACATGGCAGAAGGCCTTACGATTGTTGGTTAAATCTTTGACCGCTTGTCTAACATCCTGTTAAAAGGCTTCTTTCACTCTGCCACTGTATTTGTTAAAATAATTTCCCTTAACTTCACCATAGCCAGTATTTAACAGCCTCAGCCAGCCTTATTACTAAATCCACCCATTACAATATAACTAACTCCTCAGTCTGCAAATGGAGTAAAGGCCCCAGCCAGCCTTATTTATGCTACATATTTACAGTACCTGTTTGCTCCTCATTATTCAACGGCTATGGACAGACAGATGTGTGAGACAGATGTGAGACAGATATGTGCATAGGATTCTAGGATTGGTTAAACCCATAGGTGGTGTACGCGGCTAATGAACATGCCAATAGAGACATATTTGAACGATTGTAAATGCCTGGAAGTTTGGTATTCACACCCCGCATTTAAATGTGCAGTCAATGATAATGAATGGGGAAGATATACATTTTATTAGCCTGGCAATTGGCAGCAACACACACACACACACTACCTTCATGTGCAGGTCGCATCAAACAGGGTCCCCAGAACAGACATTTGAGAAAAAAAGTCATGTGAACAAAATCTTTCTGTGATCCATACCCACTGACGGTCTTTCTGTGATCCATACCCACTGACGGTCTTTCTGTGATCCATACCCACTGATGGTCTTTCTGTGATCCATGCCCACTGACGGTCTTTCTGTGATCATACAAAGAAGATCAAGGAACTCTCCAAAGACCTCAGAGAATTGTATGGAGGCATAGGTCTGGGGGAGGTTTATAAAAAAAAATGCTTAAGCACTGAAAGTTTCAAGGAGCACAGTGGTCTTCATCATTATGAAATAAAAGAAGTTTGGAAGCACCAAGACTCCTCCCAGAGCTGGCTGTCTGGCCACACTAAGTAACTGGGCAAGAGGACAATTGTCAAGAAGATGACCAAGAACCCAATGGCCAACCGAGCTTCAGAGTTTCTCTGCAAAGTTGAGAGAACCTGCCAGAAGGACAACCATCACTACAGCATTTCATCACACAGGCCTTTAAGAGAAGCCACTACTGAGTAAAAGTCATATGACATGCAAACTGAAGGACTCACAGAGCATGAGGAAAAATGTTCCCTTGTATGATGAGATCAAAATCAAACTATTTGGCCTGAATGCCAAGTGCTACATCTGGTGAAAACACAATAACGCTCATCACCTATGGTGAAGCATGGTGGTGGGAACATCATGCTGTGGGGATGCTTCTCAGTAGCTGGGACTGGGAGACTGGTCAACAACGAGGGAAGGATGAAGGGGGCAAAATACAGAGAGGTCCTTGAAGAAAAACTGAAGTGGACAGCCAAGACACCGCTGGTGTGGCTTCAGGACAAGTTTATGAATGTCCTTGAGTGGCTCAGCCAAAGCCTGGACTTGAATCTCACTGAGCATCTGGGGGAGATCTGAAGATTGCGATTCACTGATGTTCCCCATTTAATCTGACAGAGCTTGAGAGGCTTTATAAGGACGAATGGAAGAAACTTCCCAAATCCTGTTGTGCAAAGCTGGTAGAGGCATACCCAAGTAGTCTCAATGCTGTGATCACTGCCAAAGCCTACAAAGTACGTCTACAAAGTACTGACTAAATGGTCTAAATTCTTCTGTGCATGAGATATTTCTGAATTTTATTTTTAATAACTTGCCACACATTTCTAAAAAAATATTTTCCATTGGTCATTATGGGGTATTGTGTGTAGATTGATGTAAACAAAAGCTAGTTCTGAATACTTTCTGAAGACATCGTAAACATCTTTCAAACAGTAGAGTCCTTGGCCATTGGCTTAAGATATTTGGTGGTCCTTCACATTAAAAGTTTAAAACCCCAGGGTCTTGTACAAAGCTTATAGTCTAAGCTATGACTTTAATACTTACCTTTATCTCGACATATTCATAATCATACACCTTACTCCCTTCCTGTGTTTTCCCGGTACCTCCTGTTCTGTCTGACTGGCCACTGCTCTACATCATTGTCTTAAAACCATCTTAGTATTTGCTTTGTCTGTATCATGCAGACATGGCCTTAGCACACTTCGAAGAAAACATCTTGGTAAACCCCAGTGATTTACTGAAATGCAGTGAGGTATTTCATTGAAGAGCAGTGCAATCCTTGATATAGCATATGTCATGCATATCTTAGAGACAGATCCTAATGTAAGCTCACTGGATCGAGAGTTCCTCCCACCTTTCGCTTCCTTCAGAACAGAGAGTCTAAGTAAAGCAACAAGGAGGTGTAGCCATCTCCAAATCTCCTTTAATGGTAATATTTGGGTTATACTGTATTAGGAGCTGCAATCCTACTTTGTTCTCCCCATAGGACTTGGGCCTACTGTTTACATACTGTTTATGCAGACAATACCATAAACGTCATTCTAAATAACTAATGCCTGGGATGTTTAGAAATGTCTTAATTGCAAGAAGATAGTTCCTTTGTATTGCAATAGCAGCATATTCGCAATGGAGCACAGGCCTATGTCCAATTTGTCCAAAAATCAAAGACTCACAAAATCATATCTCATATCAATGTGTGAAAAAAAATACAATAAGCCGCTTATCTTTGTTAAACAGATCAAACCCTTTGTGCCCAACTTCTTAGACGTCAGCATTCTTGCTTTTATTAAAAATGTGCCTTGCTTGCAAGAAGTTATTAAAAGGTTGAAAGAATCAATAGGGGGAATGGATTAGTGAAGGCACATGTCTATTATCTGGCGATGGGTGAGCGTTAATCCACACATGAAAGTGTTTGGTGTGTCGCCTAACGCTGTGTGACAGCCATATAATAGACTCCCCCTGAGCATCACTGCCTAAAACTTACAAGCCAATGTCATCCATTGTGGCGCTGCTCTCAGCTCCTGCTCTCTTTTACATGGCTTTCAGTCCGGGCCCGGTGGGGATTTGCCGAGCTAAAGCTGGTATCTGCTCCTGGAACAATGCCACATCCACAGTTCTCTGTTCTTGTAAGACTTAGACTCAGCTGGCTGCGTGCCAAGGCAAATCCACCAGCACCCGCCCGTCTTCCCAAACACACTTAAAATGTAGTCTGCACGTATAGTATGTGTGCAGGCACACAAATACACACACACACACACACACACTAACAAACAATCAGACATTTTCACACACACTCACACACACACACACACACTCCAGGGTGCAGCTTAATGAAACACATCTTGTTGGCACTGACTCTGTCCGGTTGGCACCAACCCGCCCTTTTTATCTAGCAGTGCGTGCATGCCCGCATGGGTGTCCTCGTGCACGTGCGGGTGTGTGCGTGCACGTCCAGGAAAGAGGGCCATTACGCATGGAAACTATTTATACTGGAGCAGGATAAAATCCCATCCAATAGTTATCGTAACCGGTGACTGCCAAGTCTCAGACAGGATACAGCAAGTACACTGCAGCAAATCAAAGACTCAGAAAGCTGAGCCGCCAGTGAGCAACTTTTTGCCTTTTTCATCAGTCTGGTTAAAATCTCCGAAGCCTCTGAGGAACGATTATGAAGTATTAGCGTGCTTTAGCCCACTTAGGCATTTTCTGACCCCTTGACTGTTCCTCTGATGCTCTATCCAAAATCCATAGCAATTTCGAACCAGATTAACTTTAAAATAATTGTCCAATCAGATACCGATTCATTGAGAATCCCCTTAAGGCTATTGATTGCAGGTCCAGTAATTCATAGAGCAATTTATTAACTTCTCTCTAAACGTCATTTGTCTGTGGCTGCCCAGCGGTTTTATGTGACATGTGGGGTAACATCCCCCTCTCATGTGGGAAATCTCCTCAGCTGTTGCTTATACATAGACACAGGGACTATGGAGGCTGGGGGTGTGGCACTCGCCACCCGGTCCCAATTGGGCTGAGGCTGTGTTTTCCCTGCAACTAGCTGCACCGATTCGCTGATTTCACAAGACACCCAGCCAAAACTGTCACGGTGACATGTAGTAGACACCCCCACAGGCACCTATCCTCTCCTCACACACTACCCACTTCACTGGATAACGTGATATTGCTAAAGAACAGTTTGACATCCACAAGGATAATGTCTTTATAAGTAATATTTAAATAATGTGCATTTTGTTTTCTCTTCCCACAACCCAATCCTTTTGTTTACACAGCGCGGCCTAATTCATCGATCGGCGCTGGAGTGCCTGGGGTTGTCAGTAACAATGAGCCAAATCGATTTAACCAATTTTGCTGTGCAGTCATACTCCGTTTTTATTGACGTTGTTGCGGAAAATACTTTCCGGACCTCGGCTAGAACCAGAAATTACAGGCCTGAGTAATAGGCCATGCAGAGCTGTACACTTCCATTTGGAAAGCAGTGCTCCCTGCAAGACAGATGTCACTGCATACCACCCGGACGTTCATACAGTACACACGCCCTGAATATGTATGCTCTCTGTGGCGTGATCCCGCTGTGCTGTTTGTGTGACATGAAAAAAAAAAAAAGATAGTTTAGGAAAATCCTCAGCTTTACGCTTTTAGTGACCTGGACCATCAGTCTTGAAATGAGTTTTTATATCCTCGCCATAGCTAATTTTCCTGTGCTCTGCTTAATGGTGCACAGAAAGAGTCCTTTTTGCGCAGTGAGTTGATGCGAAAAAAAGCCCTCCCGAACAGGCTTCTGTTACAAGAAGTTTAGAGCAAAAATGCATGGAAAAAGACTTCCATAATGCAATTCCCAGGTAATGTTAGATAGTGTGTACGTGTCTCTGTTATGGTTACTGCAGGCTGGATTGTTAAATCCCTGTTTATAATAAGATTGTCTCTCTGGTTGCCCTTTCCTCTCAGCGACTGTCTCTCCTTCTATTCCTCCCTCAGGACCATCATGGAGACTTGCCAAGCCTCAGTCTCTGTCTGGTTTGACACACATCGCACACAAGCATACAAACACACACACACATTATATACACACACCTTGCACAAAGCCCTCCGTCTCCGTCTGGTTTTGACACAGTGGATGAGACCCCTGTAGTCGCTCTGACTGCAGGAGAATCCATGACAAACATGCTTCTACATTCTTTCTGATCTGCAGGCTAAACAGGTTTATTTTTTTTGTCACGGATGACTTGAAGCAACAAAGGCGGTGACATGTATTTTCTTTGGAGACAATAACGGCACAAATGCAAACAGTGCCTCTGTACTTTGACTTTTGAAGAAGTTTTCAATCCCCCAACGCTTAGCGCCATTATTAGAAACCGGAAGCATCAGGTTTTCAGAGATACCGTGTCGTCAACCTATTTCACTTTCCTTTCCCCTGAAAACCAGATGTGGGAACATTTGCCTACTATGTTAGGCTCCAATCCCCAGATCTGTCCACAAGTTTGCTGCCTCTTGAACTTTATGGTTTATTTTAACATTTTTTAAAGTCTCTAACTTTGTTCTGCTCCCAAGCGGTTTAGAGAGAAGCACTTACAGTATATCAGAAAGGGTTTCTCTCCCACTGGGATCTGTCAGAGTTTTGTGTATTTTCACTTGTTTAACTTATTGCAAAGTGTTGAAATAAAGTAGGACATGCATGAACACAGAAGTCCCCTCAGGTCAATGAGGTGTCATATCAAAGACACATTTCATACATCTCTTGATTTTGGCAAAGCCATCACCTTGAGTTCCAAAGTCCTTCTCAACACTCCAGATTTAGATCCCAGATTCGACATTTGGCCAGTGCACTAACAAGGAATGCATGAATAAATCACTTGATACCGCATCATGTGTCCAGGAAATGAGTGCTCAAGGTTTTACAGGAAAACAGGATGAAAAGAATCAATGCTCAGACCATATCGACACAGAACACAAAACATATATTCCCATAATGCATTTCTAATTTCACAGCAGCTGTTGCTCTGAGCCAAGCTTGGCCTGTAAAAAGAATAAAGGTCCAGAAAAACAACATAGACAGACCAAAAGACAGGTATGAATGCTACAATTTGTAGCAAGTAAAATAATCGGTCAATGACAAGACAACACTCCTCTTCAGAACTATATTATATCACAATTAAGCGCATAGCCAAATATTTCCATTGTCCTACAGTTCATTCTTTATGCAGTTAGCTGTGTTGATTGCACAATCAAAATGCTGTTTGCAGTGAAGAAATATATCTACACTAGTTGTCTTTTAATCAACATTTTCTGCGAATTTTTAAGATGAAGAAAAAGAAAGAAGTAGTTCTCGTTAGGTAACCTCATTAAGATAATATTGGACAATCTACCTGAATTATTTTCTTTACCCCTTCCTCTCATCTCTCCTACCCTCATCCTTCATCCATAGGTAGCTTAGAGTATAGGACATCTAACCAAAGACATTGCTAGATTGAAACCCAAGTTGAAACATCTATCTTTGTCTTTGTAACGCAGGTTGTCATACTGTAACAGCTCATTTTGCCAACTCCCTTCAGATCTCCAATTTGGAGGGGTTCGGTTAAATGTGGAAGTCAAATCGTGGTTGGACCCTGTGAGCAAATATGCCCTTTGTCATTGCTACGTTGTCTTTACACATGAGCTTGGTGATCCTGTCCAGATGACTAGCCATCAAAGGGCTGTACACTTTGACCTGCAAACATGGACCAAAACACTTAATGCAAAATCAGTTTAACCAATTCAACAATTTTATGCCTGTTGCCAGGAAAATTAAGTTACCCTCAAAGCACAAGGCCAGTACAAGCATGCAATCTACCCTAATGCTATTATTAAAACGTTTTATAACTTTAATGTATTGCCTTTTCACAAGTTCCCACTCTGGATAGCATGCACAGCAAAACTGTTACTGACACCAATGTGAGGTCTAGCTTGTCAATGAACTTTGAGAGACCAACATATCACAAAGCCCTGTAGTTGTACCTGACATTCTAGAAGGCTTGTATTTAACCATTCTTGAAGGCTTGAAGTTAACCATTCTAGAAGGCTTGGAGTTAACCATTCTAGAAGGCTTGGAGTTTAACATTCTAGAAGGCTTAGAGTTTAACATTCTAGAAGTCTTGGAGTTAACCATTCTAGAAGGCTTGGAGTTTAACATTCTAGAAGGCTTAGAGTTTAACATTCTAGAAGGCTTGGAGTTAAACATTCTAGAAGGCTTGGAGTTAACCATTCTAGAAGGCTTGGAGTTAACCATTCTAGAAGGCTTGGAGTTTAACATTCTAGAAAGCTTGCTGTGGTTCTACACCATTCCGCTCATGGTTAGCTTTCATTCACATTGGCATGCCCTGGCTTCAGTTCCGAGGCTTAATTTGTGACATACTACGCAGGATTGTGGGCGTCAATCAAGGGACCATGGAGCGATAAGCATGCGCACTGCACAGAAACGTGATCCAGTTCCGACAAAATTATCGGAACCTCCAGGGGGGCTCGATCGGAGATGTGGTGGACGCTACCTCGGAAGGTGCATTTTTCAGTTTTTACATGTACATGTCTACCTCGGGAACCTCGCTGCTGCTATCCCTACAGCACATTTCAGTTGCACATGCTACCTTACACTTCCAGTTTGCTCGATTGCACAGTCCGAATTGCCATTTGTACTTGCATTTGCCTCATCGCACAACTATTAATTTCTCACTTGTATATACATTATACTGTACTTGTAAATTTTCTGCCCTCCCCAATTTTCCTTCATTGCACATTTATAATTACCATTTGTACAGTATTTGCCTTCCTTGCACATCTATACATTCCACTTGTAACGTATACTATACTTAATACTTGTAAATATCCTGCCCTCTTCTATTTGTATTTCTGGTTAGATGCTAACTGCATTTTGTTGTACTGCACTCAAACTTTTCAATGACAATAAAGTTGAATCTAATCTAATATAGGATGGGAACTAAACAGCCAAGAGCACTCGGGGCTTGACTCTGTGACCGTCATTCCTACAGTCATTGGGTGTAGGTGAATTTAGCAGCTTTAATTAGTTTTCCTTGCCTCTCCAAATTCTAGGTGAAACTCACATCCTGAAGATCCTCAGCCTAAACAAACATTCCACAGAATCATCTTTAGAAGGGAAAAAGGGGGCAAACCCTAGTAAATCAATAAGAAGGGCTATCATTTAAGACAACTGCAGGGCTTTCTCTGTAATAATAAAATAACTTCAGCAACAGTGAAACTACCTACTTAACTACCCATGGTCTCCATGCTACCTGATGGAAATTTGCATTCTGAAAAATTCCCCCTTGCGCAGTAATAAGTATCTTCCCCACTCATAACTCCACATTATGTAAAAGATCAAACATTCACCCTTTCATTCTTCGTGCCATCCCCAACATGGCGTGCCAACTCAAAATTACCAGCAGCCCAAACGTACACGCCCTGTAAATCACCCTAGACTGTGATGTGATTATTTACGTTTGCTTACTATGGGCTCACCCCTCCTGAGAGAAAGGAATCCGAACCGTCATTGTCCATGTGGACTCATGCAGCACGAGGAGCAGAGGAGAGGCAGCGCGCACAAGCGGTGGAAAAGGAGCAGGCGTAGGGGTGGGACATAGGAGGAACAACAGGTTTTGCTGTGGCTATGGCCATGCTTATCCGGAGAGGCATCAGTAGCATGGGCTCTCAGCTTCCTCCTTCTTTCAGTGGCACTCATTATCATCCTTATGATATGCTCTTTTTGGACGATAAAATCATCCTAAAGAGAAAAATATAGGTCAATGACAGTGTGACAGCAGTCAGAAAAAACTGATAAGTACATGTGCAAGTGAAGTTTGTGTGCTGTTTTTGGTGTCATGACAATGGCATGGTTAAAGGGATATTTTGGTTTTTAGCACATTGTATCTACTTTTCCACTTACTGCTAGCGTTGAAGCATCCCCCATACAGTTGGTTTGGTCGAAGTTCTGTTTCTGAGATTTCTTAAATTTTCCAGTGTGGTATACAAGCTGTGTGCTGCAGTCTGGAAAACGTCTCCACATTAAACTACCTAATCAACTCATGTCTCTGAGGCCTATAAAGGCACATCAATGTAAAAACACTTGGCTATTATGATCACGATCATATTATGAATGTGTTCACTTCCTGCTTTGTACTTGTCTCGGAAGACATTTCTAAATCCATGCACAGCTAGTCATACACCTCTAAAATGCCATGCAGCCTGGTCCTAAAGGCTAATATAGAGTTGACTAGTCATACACCTCTAAAATCCCATGCAGCCTGGTCCTAAAGGCTAATACAGAGTTGACTCCACAGAGTAGCACCACTACTGTTTAATCCATATTTCAGAATCAGCAGCCACGCAGTCTTTTCTCCAAAATACACAAGCCAATATATTTGCAGAAAATAAACTATATCACATTTTTTGAAATGCCCTTCCATATAACTCTTTGTCTTTAGAATGTTATGTGGAGACAGTTCAGAACACATTTTTGAGTCCGACCACAGCAGTATATGGCTGGTGCATGCAACCAGACAACCAAATAAATCTCCGGAACTTGTTATGTTGCCAAGACAACTGCCCACAGGATGTTTTAACACTAAAAGCAAGTGGAAAATGAGGGCTGGCATGCTAAAAATTGAAATACCCCCTAACTTATGTTCAAATGCTTTCTATACAAATATATAGTAAAAAATGATTTCACAAAAATCTACAAGCAATAATCTTTCCAGGTTTTTCAGTTACTGTACCTGTGTGTGTGTGTGTGTGTGTGTGTGTGTGTGTGTGTATATACAGCTCCGGAAAAAATGAAGAGACCACTGCACCTTTTTCTTTCCCTTCCAAAACAGTTTAAAAGGAAAGTTTTGAGTGAGGAACTAGAAGCGCTCAATTTGCAGTGGTCTCTTAATTTTAACCCTTCTGTTCCACATTTAAAACCTTCCTTTTCGACTATTTTGGAAAGGAAAGAAAAAGGTGCAGTGGTCTATTCATTTTTTCCGGAGCTATATATATCAGTACAATTATCCTGGCTAACAATGTACTACCATTTTTTTCTGAATATGTTCTACATTTTCTACTGTTGGAAAATGTAGAAAATAAGGAATATTCCAGGCCACCTGACATTATAGTTAATCTTTAATCTTTTTGATATGAATTATCTTTTGATCAGAGAGAGCAAGAAAGGATGAATATAATTCAGCCAATGAGAAAAAAACACAAAGGTTCCTATAACATTTCTCAGGACAGAGCTAGCGTTGTCAAAACACACAAAAAAAGATTCCAGTCATTGTGATGATTATAGTGCTTGTATAAAACGTTTGACAAGTTTTTTTTTTTACCCATAATGTTTCATTCATTTGTGAAAACAGCCTAGTGGGAACTTTGTGGGAAGATCACAGAAGGTGAAAATGTGTAGTTGTGCGAAGGATCACAGAAATCTTCCCACCAGATTGTTTCCACAACCTAACAAAACATTATTGTTTCTGAGAACGTTCATGCCACATCAAGCTAATTTTTTACACCCAACCTAATAAAACGTTCTGGGAAGTTTTAAAGAACCAACAATACGAGTTTAGTGAACAATCTTGCTAAATCTGGTAAATGCAGAAATTCCATAGTCACCAAAGGACAGTTGTATTTTTGGGAATATATTTTTATATATCCCCATAATATTCTCACATTCTTTTCCCACAACCTACTGAAACATTCCGGGATCCTTTAAAGAACAGACTAAATGTATTCTCTTCACATGCACAACTAGAAAGTTTTTGTGTTTTCGGAACAGAACTTCTGCGATTTTCCAACGATGTTCCGATTTCCCATAAGGCTGTTCCCATAAACTAATAAAACATTCGGGGAACCTTTCAAGTACTGACAATATACTGTATTACTAATGTATGGCCATATATTTCATACATATATTTACATATTCGATTTGGGCCGTTTTCAAATATGTTTTAATAGGTCTTAAATACATGTAAATATATTAACATAAATTACTAAATTATAGTTGGTAATATGCATTTAGCATTTACATCTAACTGATATGTTTCCTTATTTGTATTATTTCCAGTCATGTGTTTATTATGTTATCTAGTCATTTCTTTGAAGTACTTTTACAGAGAGGAATGGCATTCATGATACTGTGTTAAAATGTATGCATATTGTTTCATAATGAGTCTCTTTTGAAATGTAAACTTGGAGTACAAAGTGGTTCAATATATTGAGACTGAAAGAGGTGCTATGTGCTGCTTGACAGTGATTCAAGTCAAAACTTTAGTTTATTTACTAAACATTTATAATTAAATTGTGACACAATTGCAGTTGTATGATACTATGAATAAAGGTCCTTATTTAATTAAGATGACTGACTCTAACCAGTTGTTTCTTTACTTGCATTTACAATGTATTTATTAGAAATTATGGTAAATACATACTGCACAATTTACAAAACTACTTGTTTGTAAAAGATAAAAATTGTCTTTTTCAGAGTAACTAATGTAATGCAATATGGCCTAGACTGGTGGTTGTGTTGGTTTGCTCCCCATATCGCCAACGATAATTTGTTAAACTCACTATTACAAGGAGATTCTCTGGAAAATAATGTCTTGAAGGTTAATTCCATGATGTGTTAATGAGAAATGCTTAAAGTACTGCATATTCATATATTTAATAATTTTAACACAAAATATACAAAGTTAAAATATATGACATGCATTGTTTTATGATATTGTGAGAAGCGCAAGTTATATATTTCATGAACATATTCAGGGCACATATGTGAATGTATGTTGACATAGATGTGCATATATGTTTTGCAAGAGTTTTCCGTGTTATTCATTCATCCGTCAGTGGTCATAATATTATGGCTGATCGGTGTATAATTTATTGTGCAGTTGTGCACATGTGTTTGCATACCCTGGCAGAAATTGTGAAATTATGGCACTGATTTAGAAAATATGACAGATCATGCAAAAAACTTTTTTTATTTAAGGATAGTGATCATGTGAAGCCATTTATTATCACATAGTTGTTTGGCTCCTTTTTAAATCATAATGATAACAGAAATCACCCAAATGGCCTTGAGCAAAAGTTTACATACCCATTGCCCTTGTTACAGACACACAAGGTGACACACACAGGTGAAAATGGCAATTAAAGGTTAATTTGCCACACCTGTGGCTTTTTAAATTGCAATTAGAGCCTGTGTATAAATAGTCAATGAGTTTGTTAGCTTTCACATAGATGCACTGAGCAGGCTAGATACTGAGCCATGGGGAGCAGAAAAGAACTGTCAAAAGAGCTGCGTAACAAGGTAATGGAACTTTGTAAAGATGGAAAAGGATATTAAAAGATATCCAAAGCCTTGCAAATGCCAATCAGTACTGTTCAATCACTTATTAAGAAGTGGAAAATTCGGGGATCTCTTGATACCAAGCCAAGGTCAGGTAGACCAAGAAAGATTTCAGCCAAAACTGCTAAGAGAATTGTTCGGGATACAAAGAAAAACCCACAGGTAACCTCAGGAGGAATACAGGCTGCTCTGGAAAAAGACGGTGTGGTTGTTTCAAGGAACACAATACGACAATACTTGAACAAAAATGAACTGCATGGTCAATTTGCCAGAAAGAAACTTTTACTGCACCAATTCCACAAAAAAGCCCGGTTACAATATGCCCGACAACACCTTGACATGCCTCATAGCTTCTGGCACACTGTAATTTAGAGTGACGAGACCAAAATAGAGATTTATGGTCACAACCATAAGCGCTATGTTTGGAGAGGGGTCAACAAGGCCTATAGTGAACAGAATACCATCCCCACTGTGAAGCATTGTGGTGGCTCACTGATGTTTTGGGGGGGGTGTGTGCTCTAAAGGCACGGGGAATCTTGTGAAAAATGATGGCAAGATGAATGCAGCATGTTATCAGAAAATACTGGCAGACAATTTGCATCCTTCTGCATGAAAGCTGTGCATGGGACGCTCTTAGACTTTCCAGCACGACAATGACCCTAAGCACAAGGCCAAGTTGACCCTCCAGTGGTTACAGCAGAAAAAAGTGAAGGTTCTGGAGTGGCCATCACAGTCTACTGACCTTAATATCATCGAGCCACTCTGGGGAGATCTCACACGTGCGGTTCATGCAAGATGACCAAAGACTGCATGACCTGGAGGCATTTTGCCAAGTCGAATGGGCAGCTATACCACCTGCAAGAATTTGGGGTCTCATAGACAACTATTACAAAAGAATGCACACTGTCATTGATGCTAAAGGGGGCAATACACAATATTAAGAACTAAGGGTATGTAGACTTTTGAACAGGGGTCAGTTCATTTTTTCTTTGTTGCCATGTATTGTTTTATGATTGTGCCATTTTGTTATAACCTACAGTTGAATATGAATCCCATAAGAAATAAAAGACGTGTTTTGCCTGCTCACTCATGTTTTCTCTACTAATGGTACATGTATTACCAATTCCCCAAGGGTATGCAAACTTTTGAGCACAACTATACATAATTTGACAGTGGAACAATGGGCTCTGTCTGTTTCTGTCATGAGTCCTATGTTTGATGTTCCTTCAATAACAAATGCCATCCGGGAATAGTTGGGTGGGTACACAGGAGCATTCAAACCAGAGTTTCTACTGTGTATGCAAAATCCAAATATCCAACATCCAATCTCCAATACTGAAAATGCAGCACAACACCATCTCTTACAATATTTACTGTCTGACTGTACTGACTAGACTGTTTATTTTCACTTCCCATAGAAGATAGCCATAGTAACCACACAATATCGAGGCTAATAAACAGTAAATGGCTGCACTAATAAAGCAGCGGAAGAAGTGCAGTGAAAGAACTGTGATGATTAAGAGGCTGTAGTGTGTTAAAAGACTTCCATTAAAATGGCGTTCTTTTGTTCTCACTGAAGTGGCTTCAGTCTGCTGTTTCTCGGCTCTATTTTGAGACAGACATGGATGACAGCCACACTGATAGCCATGCAGGTACTCTACACCAGGCAAGAAGACCCAGGATAAGTAAGCAAGAAGACCCAGGATATGTAATTGGAACCACCGTTCCCTTTCTACAGCCTCTCTTTGTCAATTTAGTACACTTTAAAGGGACAAGAGGGGCATTTTGGACATAGGCGGTGTCCGTCATCGTTTGTCTAAAGGGATGTAATTGCTGGGGTTTGACAGAGTGCCCACTTTTAGGATGAGTGAGAGAACGAATAATGTCTAGCTTGTAGTGAAAACACTTTCAGCGTGGTAATTGCCTAACAGAGAACGTGTACAGGAAGGGATTTCCACATGATGTGTTCGGCCCAGGTTACAGTTTAATGAACAGGGGAGAAAATCTGATATCAGGTTTGGAGGGGGCAATTACATAAAATTTTCCCAAGAGCAATTTTTGAGGGGGAAACCAAAAGTAGTGCTGTAAAAACTGTTTTAGTTTCCATAATCAGTTTGCTTGCTACTGTAGCTCTGCAAATTCAACTATTGTGTGTGAACCCTACCAACATAAAAAAACTTACTGGATTAACCTCTCCTTAGCTACGTGCATTGAGTAGACAAGAAAACTGTCACCTTGCCAGCTGGGGAACACTACATACATTGCATTGCAAGCTTCTCTCATTAACTCAAATTCAAACAGCTGCAAAAGTTGGTTGATGTTACCTTGGCTTGCTAGCAAACATCAGCTAACCGCTAGCTAACATAAAAAGTGACCTGTAATTCAATGCAGAGAAAATGAAGGCTGGTGACGGTTAGAAATGTGTTTTATTGTATTGATTGGTAGAATTAAAGAAATGTCTAACATATCCTTTGTTTGAACTACTTGCTGAAAGTCAACCACCAACGACAGACAGTCAAATTCCCACACACGCACTGTACCTGCACGATGTACTAATGTTGAGGGCTGGGGGGGGCAGTGGATCAAACCATTGTGAGGAAAAGGTCGGGGGTGTTACAATTTTTGGAAACTTAAACACGTGCTATTACTTGTCTATAATCAGCATAAGTTCTTTCATTGCGTCTTATTAATATTACTGAAATTACGTAGTTATGTTTACCGTTGTATAATTGGGGGGACAAATCATAGTTTTCCCAGGATGGGGGGGTCATGTCCCCCCTGTTCCCCCGGGATTTCCGCCTATGTTAATGAAGTGGTATTTCTCTGGGACCACTGTGTGGCACCAATCTCCTTTCATTGTATCTTCATCAAGGTGTTCATCTATTGCATTCTACTGCACAAACTGAACTAGAAAGGGCCACACCCACATGATGTGCTGTACATTACTTACCTGGTCTTTCAGTACAATTGGAACAACTGAGATGCATTGGTTTTTAAAACATACAGTTTAATTAAAAGGTGCTGTACTGAACGGCCACTTCAAAAACCTAGACAAGTTGGCCTGTGGGTGGAAGAACACTGTCAGCATGGCCACTGTCATGTCAGTCATTGCTTCTAGCCATACCTCACCACAGCGTCTTGTTTCTGAAAGAACAATGTCGTTCCGTACAAATAGCTCCAAACGTTCAAGCAAACTAAATGCACCTTTAACATTTCTTCACCTCCTTTTCGTCCTACTCAAATTCAAAATGTTTTTGTATGTTGTCCGGGCATAGATAGTATTTACACTTGACAGGAAATTGTAGCTCAATGTCTCACAGTACTGTCATTTGTTGAGAGCGTGGAGGAGAAAGTGTTAAGCATTTAAACTCTAGAAAGGAGGCCCCTTTCAGACATGATTGATCTGAGTTAACCTTGTCAGAGTCAGGGTTACAGAAGGGGCATAAATCATTTCTAGATTGAGTGATCTTAGATGGACCAGGTTTAAGTAGGCTAGTTGTTTTTCTAGGTATGAGTTATTTTTGTCTGTAATATCAATTCAACAACGCTAGTCTTTCGAAATCTGTTTACGCTAATGTAGCATATTCAGGTCTGTGCTTCCTGAGGACAACAGTGCCCTCCGTTGCTTGAAAGGAGCAAGGACAATGTAACGATTTGATGGCTATGAGGCTCTACATTGTCTGGAAAACTGAAAAGGAGAAAGATGTGAGCAATCCTAATTAAACATTTATGTTCCTCCCACCACCCTCTTCTCCCCTACGATTATAGTAGCCCCTAAAAGGGGATGCAGATTGTTTGTTGAAATTCATGACAGATCTGGATAAGCACAGACTCTTTCCAAACCAGATTTAACACCCCTTTGTGTCACCGACCTGTATCTATTGGAATGTGTTTGAAAAAATGAAAATAAAAGTTTCATGGCTTATACTGGATGTCGTTCTTCCATGCAAACAAATGACACAAGAAGCACATTGTGTACTATAATCTTTCCAGACTGAACTGAGTCAGAGTCAAGAGAAAGGTGGCCTTGTTTGTCACTATGACTCGTTTTTGGGTTGATTGTTTGTCCCGTTGTTTGTGTCCTCGCCATTGTGGGTGTGTAACTGTCTGTCTTGGAGAACTCACAGACTCCACACTACAGACCAACTGTCAGTTTCATTGCCGCAGGAAAACAGACCTCATTCTGTCTGGAGTTTTTTATTATGCCTCAAAGACGTGGGTTCCAAAGCGGTGTGTTAAACTGTCCGCATAGGTAGACCACTTAAACCAATTAAAACATTCATGTGCTTTTCTTCCACTCCTCATCTAGATGGCTTTTGTGTGTGTTTTTTGTGTAGATGAATATGAGTTCGTGTTTAAGGGTGTGCGTGCATCTGTCAAAAGCTTCTTAAGCAACAGGTGAATGAAATACTTGCAACCCTTTTCCAACAATGCAGAGTTAAAAAGCAGTGCAGAAGGGAACTAAGCCCAGGCCCCTGAATTTCCCCTCGTGTTCAGGGTAAGTGTGGTGGATGTGTTGTTGCCTGCCCTCACCACCAGGTGGCGAAAGACTTGAGGAAGTCCAGTACCCAGGTGCCGAGAGAGGTGTTCGGGACCCAGGGTCCTGAGCTTCGATCACGGGTCTGCGCTTTATGCTGTTAGACCAGCCTCCATACATTGAGTCACATTTTTCCAGACGTCATATTAACTTACTTTACTTTTACTATGGGAAAGCATAATCCTCAAAGCACAGTTCCCTGAGCCACATGTTTGTATGTATTCTGAGTCCTCATCAATCAGTCCTTTTCATACGCAACCAAAAATGACTGAGGCACCCAACATGGAAACATTCAAGTTTTTTATCCTAATGCCGAAACTTGTACATGGCCAAAAGATACTTCTGACAGACGTCAAGGTTTGGCGGTGAACAATGGAGAGGAGAGATTAAAATCACTGAAACCCCCTCATGCTTAACATAACATTGGTTCTCCACAGTGGGACAAACATGAATGCTCCAACGCAATGTTCTGT
>JACXGI010000829.1:46264-66709 GCA_016801175.1 Esox masquinongy
CCAACCTCCCGCCATCCACCCGCCATCCTCCCACATTTCTCCTGTCTAAGGGGGCATTTGCCAGTTATGACACCAAGCCAAACAGTTCCATGGAGAATGACACATCACATGCACACGTGGTGCACACACACACACATATACACACACACACATAGAAACGCACTCAAAGAATTACACATGCACACATAAACACACTCAGATACATGTACACAGAAAGACAAAGGCAAACAAGAATGTGGAAAACAGATACACAAGCACACGCAAACACACTCACACAAACACATCCACACACACACACATACACACAATGACGGAGGCAGACAAGAACGAGGAAAAAACACAAGCACATACAAACACACACACAGTGCTGCATTGGATCAGTTCTGAAATGCGCCTCACATATCTTATGCAGCTGTTACAAATGGACAAGTTAGATATGTAACATAATACCTAAGAATGACCTCATTCAGTCTGCTTTGTTTAAAGTCAAAGTTGACAGTTCTCCCTGTTCTAAAGAACTTCATCGGTGCCAGTCTGATTTGCAGCCCAGTGATACATTTGAGGTTGTTTGCCAAAGGCTTCAAGGCCCAAATAACCCAATTGGCAGAGAAGATGTTCTAATGCTGCCCGGAGAATCTAAAGAAAAAAGAACCTGGTAAAATCATGAAGAAACACACTAGTAAATACACGCAAAATATGAATGTCATGTATGGTATATATTTACTGTAAACTTGTAGTTATGTACTCCAAATACATTTAAAAATGTGTTACACCCAGTGCTTGATTTGTAAATTAGTAGGTGACCAATTAAATTGTGAGAACACACTGGGGCGTAAGAGATAAGCGCGTAAGAGATACCTTGACTAAGAGATTGTCAAGGTATCGGAACGCTTAAACCCTGTTAAAGTGGAACCCATTCTGGTTGTCATTTAGGGATTTGATCTAGCAACCTTTTGGTTACTGATCAGACTCTAACCACTAAACTACCTACCACCCCAAATTTCTCTGACCTCACTTATTAATAAGTATTACACCCAAAGAAATGCAGCTGAATAGATGTTTTATGTTTGTCGCACCATTCTCTATAAACTCTAGACCCCTCATTCTCAACTATGAACCTTGAAACCAACTCAATCTTTTCATTGCAACCTTCATTTCAAGGAATGATTTAGATCAGGGACACCAGGTGGGTGTGATTAATGATGAGGTAGAACAGATAACCAGCAGGCTCTAGACCTTGTAGTGTAACAGTTTAACATCCCTGCTCTAGACAGTGTTGTGTGTGAAACACCCAGTTAGTCAACTGAAATACTTGAATCAGCGCGCTTGGGACCAACAATTATACACGCTTTAAGTTATTTTAAGGCCACACATTTTGTATATTCCAAAGTTCAATCAAACAGTAAGTCAAAGAGTTCGCCTGTGTCACTGCTTCAAATGGTAAAGGTTCATTTTTATTTGCTCTTGAAAGTGCATGCGTTGCGTAAATTTGTTTGAGAGGGCTCGTGACAAGAGGGATTTTGTCAGTTTGCGCACATTATTTGTTTTCTAACTTTCTTTGGTTTTGCTTGAATTCGCATACTGTGATTGGTCAGAATTTCATGCAGGTCCCTTTGTCCCGGGGTAATATTAGTGCCCTCCCCCTCTTCCATCCACTTTATTCAAAGCAAAAGATTTCAGTAATTGAGCAGACTATGTCCAACTGTGCAAGGGTCAGAAACCAAATGGAAGGACATTCTATGGTATGATGTTATTTGGCTTCAACTAGAGTTATTTGGCTTCAACTCTCCCCGATTTGTTTGGCACAAGCCTAACACCACACATTATCCTGAGAACATCATCCTTACAGTGAAGCATGAGGGTGGCAGCATCATGCTATGGGGATGTTTCTCTGCGTCTGGGTCTGGAAAGCTTATGAAGATAGGGGGCAAATTGGATGAAGCAAAGTACAGAGAAATCCTGGAAGAAAACCTGCTGAAGTCTGCAAGAAACTTGAAACATTGGGAGAAGACTCATCATCCAGCAGGACAATAGCCCAAAACATAGAGCCAAAACCAGACTGGGGTGGCTTAAAAACAATAAGGTCATTGTTCTGCAGTGGCCCAGTCAAAGCCTGTACCTTAATTCAATTGAGAATATGTGGGAAGAATTGGAAATTGCTGTTCAAAAAAGGTCCCCATCCAACATCACAGAGCTTAAGCAATTTTGCATGAAATAATGGGCAAACATTGCTGTGTTCAGATGTATCTAAATAGACTCTTGGCTGTAATTGCTGCCAAATGTGCTTCTGCAATATATTGACAAACGGCATCTACATATTCTGTTAATTATTTTCAGTTGATGCATTTTTTTATTAATTCAGAACAATTTGTAGATATTATTTTTTACTTTGACATTATGGAATATTTTTGTGTTGATCAATGGCAAAACCTCCTAATTAAATCCATGTTCACATTGAAACACGGTAAAATGCGGAAAAAGTCCAAAGGGGTGAATATTTTTGAGGGCCACAGTATCCAACAAATTGCCGATTGTATATATAAGTATATATTTCTAATAACATAACAACAAGGCTTGTGAAGCATCTGTCACGTTTTGACACTGGCACTGACGCACAGCTCTCCAACAACTGACCCTTGGTGTCTGATGCCCTCAAGTATTTGTGCATATGTTTCTCTGGATTTCAGTCAAGCAAATGGACAATACCAGGTACACTTAAATTCCAGGACTGAAGCAGTTACAGATGTATAGATTCAATCTACTCTTTAAAATGTCTCAGTCTTTCTACATACGGAGGCTTGTGGGGTAGAATATGCCCATTGAGAAAAACGCTGATGTATTTTTGTAATGCTCCAGTGCCATCTAGTGGCTTTCAATTAAATTAACTTCCATAAATAAAAAAGTGTGGTAGTTAGGCCTACTGTTTTTTTCCCTTCTTCTTTGTCCTCATTAGACATGAACCAAGCTAATTAAAGGATTTTTTTAAAACAGAAAAAACATGGATCATATTTGCAACTTAATTTTAACTGAAGTTCAACATACCCCCAATAATGGTAAAAAAATTATTTTACATTTGATTAAATTGGCCTTAACTGCTATGGTGCATAGAAACACATTGTAAAACATATATTTAACTTGGTTGAATATTTATAGTTCCTCACTTTTTTTGTCAAGACAACTTCTGAAAACAGCCACTGGCTTTGATAAACATCCGTACAGTGCCTTTGGAACGTTTTCAGACCCTTTCCTCCGCATTTTCTTGTGTTATGGACTTAATTCATAATTGATTCATATTTTTATTGATTCATTATTTTTATGCCAACAATGTACACATAATAACCGATAAAGACAAAGCAAACACTTGCTTTTCCAAAATTTGTGCAATTTATTGAAAATTTAAAAAAATCTCTATATACCTTATGTACCAGCTTTACACACCTGGATTTGGCCTTTTTTCCATACTCTTGGGGTCCTTGAGGTTCTGTTTGGCAAACTATAGATGGCATGTCATATGTGTTTTACTCAGGACTGGCTTCCATTGAGCCACTCCACCTTGAAAGCCTGATTGATGCAGTGCTGCAGTGATGGTGTCCTTCCAACTGGTTCTTCCATTTCTTGGAGGCTCCATTAGAGTGGCCATGGTGTTCTCGTTCACCTCCATGACCATTGGCCATCTTGCCTCGTCACATAGTTTGGGCGGAGAGCCAGCTCTAAGAAGAGTCTTGGTGGTTCCAAACTTCTTTCATTCAACAATGATGTACTGTGCTCCTGGGACGTTTCACTGACTTAGCAATATTTTTATAACCTTCCCCAGAAATATCTCTGAGGTCTACGGAGAGTTCTTTGGACTTCATGGCTTGGTCTTTGCTCTGACAAGCAATACAAAGTGTAGGACCTTTCTAAATAATGTCCAATCAATTGAATTGACCACCGATTGACTCCAATAATGTTCTTGAGACATCCCAAGGATGATCAAATGACACAAGATGCATTTGACCCCAAACTGTAAAGTAAAGACAAAGCGTCTGAATACTAATGACTATGAGATAAAAGAAATGTAAAAATGTGCTTTCGTTTTGTTATCATCGGTTATTGTGTGAAGATTTATGGCCCAAAATATTAACGTGAAGTCTATAACACAGCATAGGCTAATGACTGTGTGTAGCAATCGATAACAATTGTAATAGTAACTACTGAATTAGAAATAGTATGTAATCAGCCACTAGTGAAATAGGAAAAGTAATTGGCAACAATTGCAATATGTACTAGTAACTAAACAATAAATACTAGTTATTAAATGATGACAAGTAAATTCCTGGGTATAAAGGTTAAAACGGCTTTCCGTACAAGTTTACTCTTCACCAGACATCTGTCACATATAGACTGGCCAAGAGTTCATTAGCTGTGAGAGTTCGGGCACATTACACCCCACCCTCCCTCATAAACATACCGATACACACACTTACTTGTAAACTATTTGAATAGGCAATAGCCCGCGTTGTCACGTTTGTTTCAACACATGCATTTTTTAAGGGCTGAGTTTGTTTTCGCTTTCGCCTTAAAAGAGTACAGTGCTGCTGACCAGGGTTAAAATGAGTGCAGCCAACCAACCAACTGGTTGATATCTGCTTCCCTCCCAATCTGTGGAGCCTAGCCTTTAACGCACTAGATCCGACCAATTAAATACCAGGACACTACTTCAGCGGGTGGAGACCTCAAACGTTGCCTTTTATTTATTTGCGATATACCCTTATTGGCAGGTACACAATCAACAGGCCTTTGAAGGACGTTGGAGACTGTCTCCTGGGTAGAATATACTGAATTTAACTGTTTTATTGGACTGATATCCGCCACACAGGCAACATGTCTGGGATCAAGAGTTCAGTGAATTTGCTGAAGGTCGCAGTCAGGTCGCAGCTCGTGTCGAAAGCCGCACTGTCACACAAGCCTGCGAAGCACGAGATATCCGCGGGCGTAAGTACTTGCCCCAGGTTGCTGCGCGCTTTCCCTTTCCTAGAATAATCTCTGAAGCGCGCGTATAAGGTCGCCAGTTCATTTTAAATTCTCTCGATTTTTAAGCTTGAGTTTGACTTTGTCAACACATTATAAGTTATGAAAATATTATAATATTCATAACTGTCTATGCCAGCTTTATAACGTTTCACAGGGTAACCATAGGGGAAGTTCGTATGCAGTAACTCCATTTTGATTGTAAATTCCTTCACGTAGGCTGCATGAGATATGTCAACTGCTTTGTTTTAAAATGTTTAGATTTGCCTTGTGTTTGGCATCTTAATAATTTACTTACATTTCCTGCCTTATGATCAGTATGCGCATGAAGCCTACTTGGAAGTGTACCAATAACGTGACCTTGTGGTAATCCAAATAGAGACAAACTTCGCCCAATTTTGAGCAGTATCCAGGACTTTGTGAAGGCTATGCGTACTGATTGGTTCGCCTCTGAAGTCCACACAGACTTATGTTATAATTCTAACAGCTGTTTACACACATGGACCTAAAGCAATGTTCAATGTTCAAGTTACTGCCATCTTAGTCCAATAGCTTTTGGTAATGTGCAATTCGCAAACAATCAACTCTTCTACTGACTCCAGAAGCATCATATGTGGCGTCACAATGCTGCGTTTACACTCATTGTTGCTCAGTGATTCAACTAGCAGCCTTTATTTCAGGTTCTCTGAGAAAAATAGGTAAGGCTGTACTATGTGTTTGAAAGTAAACATGTGACATTCTAACTGAATACATGGTGGAATAATAAATCAACTTAATAGATAACTAATTATTATGATTGGCACAGCTTTATATATATATAAAAAAACATAAATAGAGAATCTTTTAAAGAGGCATTCTGGCATTTTTGACCACTAGTTGTAAAACTGGCACTGTAAAGCCAAAACAGGTCCCCGGAAATTGTGTACTATGTCACGTATGTGGTGTAATGTGCCCTATATCATCAAAATTGATAATTTTCAAATTGAAATGTCATTGCTAACCGAGCTACGAAAGTGATTCAACTTTTAGATTTTGCACATCTAAAGAACATAATATACATCTAGGGATGCACCGATACCGATAACACCGATACCAGTATCGGATATCGGGCCGATACTGGGCTCATGTACTAGTACTCCTACTCATAGAAATATGCCGATACCGCGCACCGATACCACGTAATGGAAACATTAAGTGAAACTCAATGGTTGGGTCGTCTCTGGCCACATAAGTAGCCTATAGAATACAGAACTCAGACTGGTAGAGCGGGAAGACGGAGATGTCAGTAATGACACAAGTAGAGTACAAGATCTGCTCTGTTAATTGTCGAAGAGGAAAGGAAAAACACTAATTTAACACAAGCAATTTGATAAAATATTGTTAGACACAACACTGCGCAGAGTTCAAGGAGTATGCTAATGCTAGCAGTACAGAACCACAACAACAGCTAACTCCAACACTGGAGAAGCGAAATAAAATGTCCAGAGTCAGCCCGCGGGCAGAAAAAAATGAAAGAGCAGAGCATGAAAAGATTCAATGAATCACGCACAGTTTACTATCCCACGAGCATCAGAGCAGAGCAACAACGTCCAGTCCTGCACGTTCAGAGTATCAAACTAGCTAGTGAAGTCAGAGCAGAGTAACAGTTATATGTCGTGGAGCTCCGCCCCCTAGAGGGGCTTTAGCTCCTAGTGGTTTACCCTGGCCGCGTTAGTGGCCGTACTGAAAACTTATTATGCACGATGCAACAGCCAATCAGGGCACTCCTGCCCCTATGTAGGACCCGTGAGCCCAGAGAACGCCCTCCCTTTTTATTCAGCAAACGCTTGCTGAGTTTTACTGTTTTACTTATTTCTATTGCTTCAGCCTGAGAATTTTTGTCGTCGGCATTCTTTAGTTCGACGTCTCACCATGAAGAAATTTTTCGCCGCCGCATGCTGTTGCGCCGACCTGTCACCGGATCAGGACTCTCACCGTGCGTGTGTTTCCTGCCTGGGACCGGCCCACGCTTGCGAGGGTCTCACTGACCCCCCGGCTTGCTCCTCCTGTGCTACTCTGTCCCTCTCTACACGTGTAGAGAGGGCAAACTTTTTCGAAGAGGAGGTAGACGTCTCCGCTGTGTTGAGTTCCAGCAGCGACGACGACCACATGTCTGAGGAGGACGCTCCGACGTCGGACCTGACTCCCCTGGCTCAGAAGGACCCGCTCCCTTCCCGCGTGGGTTGTGGTGGCGGGTCTTGCGCTTCTCCCTCTCTCCCGGGCGAAATAGATGACGACCTCTCTTCTGCTGCTTCCTTCCGCCTGCCCCCTCTCTGCGTGGAGTTTGCGGTTATGATTGAGAGAGCAGCGCTACGTATCCAGCTGCCCCTGCCTCCACTGCCGACGCCGAAGGAACCTTCAGACATGTTCTTCGGCTCCTGGGCGGAACGTGTCAAACCGGTGGACTCCCCTGCGCCTGATGTCCGCGGATTTAAAGCTTTTGCCGAGGGTTCCTGGTCCGCTCCAGCCTCTGCAAGAGCTCCCGTCAAGTCCTACGCCACCTTCACCAGAGTTGGCGGTATGCAGACTCCCATCAGCTCGGCCGTTCCTCCTTTAGAACCTGACCTGGCTGCGCATTTCCTGCCTTCCTGGGGCTGGTCGGGGAAGAAGCCTGCCCTACCATCCACCAAGGACTGCTATACGGGGCAGTTATGGGATAAAGTCTACGTTTTTGGGATCACAGGCCCTGGCCGCGGCGAACAACGTTGCTCTCCTCGCGTCGGCGGCTTCCCACGTTTTAAGCCGTTCACCTACTCCGTCGTCGCGTGACGTTGAAGAGGTAGCCGGTAACCTAAAGGCTATTCTCCATCTTAACCAGGCTCAGACGGTTTGCGCCGGACGCGCAGTGGCTTCTTCCAACGGGGCGTCTGGTTCCGTGGTTCCGGATGGCCTCCGTGCACACTCCACGCGGGGTGTTGCAGCCTCCTCTGCCCTTTTCCACGGGGTCAGAGTAGATGACATTTGCGCTGCGGCGTCGTGGTCATCGCCTTCGGCGTTTGTCCGTTACTACTTACTGGACATGTCTCCTTCATCCCTTGTTCATTCGGTTCTCGGTGCAGCTGCCCGAGATCTCTGAATTTTGATGGGGAATCTCGTGCTTTGCCTTGATTCTATCTTTTCTCTAGTGCTACAGCAGCTCAGTAGCCTGCTTGCTCAGTGGTATTGTCACTGCCTGACAATACACTGGGTGTGGCTTCGCCTCCTCCTTGGGCCGTTTGACTTATTGTCATTTATTTTCTGGTTTCCCCATGCCCCTCATCTCGTGATGTGTGGTGCGTGAGTATGTGTTGTGCTTAGGTGGAACGGATACGTTTCCCTTTCGCCTGAGCTCAACATCCCCTCCCCTGGGGTGGCTTATGTGTTCATAAGCCTACTCTGGGGGAGGATTCCATCATTAACGCATTCGATCATCCCTTCTCTGACTTTGTCAGCTCTCGGGGATGTTTTTCGTCTTGGGGTTTGGGGGATAGTTTTTATACTGGACCCTGCGAGCCGTGCTGGTTGGTCGGGCAGGGAGTACATCTTTGGCTCGCTCGCTCCGCCGTGAACCACTAGGAGCTAAAGCCCCTCTAGGGGGCGGAGCTCCACGACATATAACGTTAGTTATATGAGTGGAGCGGAGCCCCCTAGACCTGTTGCCCTACCGTCCCAAGAGTTGCTGAATAAAACTTGGGAGGGCGTTCTCTGGGCTCACGGGTCCTATATAGGGGCAGGCGTGCCCTGATTGGCTGTTGCATCGTGCATAATGAGTTTTCAGTACGGCCGCTAACGCGGCCAGGGTAAACCACTAGGAGCTAAAGCCCCTCTAGGGGGCTCCGCTCCACTCATATAACCGGAGTTACATTCCCGGTAACTAACGGCTGTGTCTGTGCATGCACACGTTTGCGTTGAACGGTCAGAAAGTGGCTGTCACATTGATATAAAGGTAGCCACTGTCTGAGCGACAACCCTAGGTAAGAAGCTAACTGTCACAACTCGATAGCTACAATGGATTAGCGTCATGCAGGCAACAATAGAGATTCGGC
This sequence comes from Esox masquinongy, assembly GCA_016801175.1. Lineage (NCBI taxonomy): Eukaryota > Metazoa > Chordata > Actinopteri > Esociformes > Esocidae > Esox > Esox masquinongy. The sequence continues at coordinate 55,339 of JACXGI010000829.1, forward strand.
AGCAGCAATAAGACCTCCGGTTTTCGTATTGTGCCTTCAAAATAAAAGTCTGCGATGGGTTGTGTGTATTGTTTATATTTTCAAAGAAAAAACTATTTCGGGGAAAATATAAAATAAACAAATTACTATTTAAATAATACATTATATAAGGTAAAGAATATTATAAGGAGGAGCACTTTGAGAAATGGTTATAGCTTAAGTAAGTTAGCGTAGAGAACCACAACATGTTTATGGGGACAAAACTTGTTTTTTTACTGAAAAAATCCTACCTAGTGCAACTCTGTGAGTAAGTAAACTTGAACTTCCAATCATTACTGTGGTATACTTTGCTAGAGCACAGAGGGCTTGGTACTCGTTCCCAAGATTAAATTGTTCACGCCCTACAACTGTTACTGTTCCCGGCTGGGTTTCAAATGGGTTTGTTTTGTATGAAATGTGTAACCTTAAGATTTCCCTCCTGTAAATAAATACATGTTATTCTAATCTAAACCATGTCATGTGTTTTGTTTTGTATCCAGGAGCAAGGCTTTGCTTTAACCGTCATGTTCATCACCGTCCTGGGGCCATCTGGTTGGATCCTGGCCCACCTAGAGGACTACAAGCATCGCTCCTGAGTAGATGTTACCTGAGCCACCTCACCTGGGCATTACCACCTACTAAAGTCTTCTAAAGACTCTTAAACCCATAATATGAAGTGATTATATTAATGATTGTACTAATAAATGATTGTCCCAATACAATGGCCACCTCATCTGATTTAAACAATTCCACACCACACATCATTTATTAAGATAATATTTTTTTAAACTCATGTTTTTTTAAGCTAATAGCTAGGTAGAAGAAACTAAAGTCTTTCACAAAACTGGACTAAGCATATAGCTGAGAGTATTGCAGACCATTTAGAAATCTGTATGTTTGCCTTGGACAAGCTGAATACTGGTGGTACAGTATGTGACCTGGGATTCTATTATGTCTGGAAAGAAGTCTGGGCTTTGCATTAATGTGATTAGTAGGCTATTGGGGCATTGCCAATAACAAGTGGATTAGAAGGCAACAAATATTGAGGCACTGCCAACAGACAGGGAAAAGGCTGTCCAATGTGATTTTCTTGTTTTTTAGATTCATTATGGTATTTCGTCATTATACAGTTTAAATAACACTAAAATGGTTAATATTGTGATTTTCCCCTTTATGTGTAGAAGTTGTTTTAAAAAATAGAATTTCAGCATGCTTTGATGGGATGGTACTTCTGACTAGCTATATGATGTCACATGGCCTTTTTGATTTATAGACAAGTGCCCGGCCAACATCTTTAAATTAGCTTTCTAAAGCAAACACACTTAGAGTGCCAATAGAGGTTCTGTGAAATAAATCAAAATAGCTGTTAGTTCGCCAGGATGGTCCATTTAGCTTATTATGGCTCACTGGCTATTCCCCTGTAGAGGTGTACGGATAATTGATTGGACAATGCTTGTTGACCACAATTTTCAGATAATGCCACTGATAATCAGTGGGATAGTACAGAGATCAAGACTTTGACTGGGGCACAGCAGAAAATTTATATTATTGTTCTTCAGGCTCTCCAGTGTTGCATTGGGCTTGTGCTTGGGGTTAATGTCCTGCTGAAAGGGGAATTTTTTGCCAAAGTTTTTTAACGGACTGAATCAGCTATCATTCAAAGCATCTGCATGGAAGTCATAGATAGATGAGCCCCCAGGTCCCGATGTTGATGTTTTGATGAGACTAGAGGCTTTCTTCTGGAAAGAGGTCCAGATTGCTTGTTGGCATACTGTAGAAGTGACATTTATTTGTAGTTTGGAGACTTGGTAACCCCAAGATCCAACCAACTACTGGAACTCTCCAACTGTGATCCTTTTTTTTAACCATTTCTCAGGGGTGCCAAAAATGAGACATATTTCTTTAAAAAATATATTTATTTATTGCTTATGTAAGATTTTTTAAAATATAATTTAAAGGATAAATGTCTTTAAGTGTCAGAGTGTCAGATCAAGCTGATTAACAACAATTAAATTATTCCATAATTGTTTTTGTAAATCTGTAACAAGGGGTCCAATAAAACAACATTTAATTTTACTGTGTACATAAAAAAGTGTACAGAACTAACTCAATTAGTTTATGAATAAAATTATTTCAAAATGATGGAATATTACTGACATTAACAATCAGCGGGAAACGGTAGTTACAAATAAAACGTTTTAACTTGCAGACAGCTGCTGTTGCATGGGAGAGCCATTTTAAATGATCTTGTTGAGAAGGCCACACCAGGACCTGATTTGAACTGACTTATCAAATGAATCAAATCCGCTTGTACCCAATTAACTCTGACTGGTTGATCTACTGTAAGTCATCAGCTTGTATCCCAGGAGTTTTTGTATAGCCTTATCCAAAACAGTTACACAAGTATGCTATGCTATAGCAACACATCTTGTTTGTATAAGATATTCATTTGGAATTTATATTTGAGATTACTATTATTATTTAACATTATACTATGTAATGAGCAGTTCATATCTAACATAACATGTATTTATAAAACATTACAATTCTACATATTTTTTTACATTTTACTGAAACTCACATTACAATTTGTATACAATATAAATTTGGGCAAATATAGACATTTTATTTTTATCCAACTTTACAACTATCATACATCCTCCTTAAATCTAAAGCTTCTTTTCTGAATCCCATTTTGGCCAGAAATGTGCACAAATGACACAGCAGGTTGACTATATAAAGGTAATATATAAACAAATAAAGAAAACTTCAAGTATAACTTTAAACATAATGTCTTCATATCTCTTCATACTTCGAATTGAGGCTCTCTGTGCACAAGTTTAGCACAACCCAACATTCAAAAGCTTGCACATATTTCCAAAACAGAGGAAAAAGAAAGACTATGCTCTACAAATAATTTAAATTAGCTTAGTATACGGTCAACATAAAATAGCTCAAATAAAGTGAAACAATCCACTCTGTTTCATTCTGTTTTCTGATTAAAATATACTTTAAATAACATTTATAGGAAAACAGACCAATTTTAAAAGTATTTAAATGATGTAAAGATTTCGCCAACAAAGGAAGACAACCCTGGATCCCAATCCATATACACTGATAAAAGCAGCTAACAAGCCAAATGTAATAACTCTTAGGACTTTGGACATTTCACGTTAGGACATTTCTCATGCTTTTAAAATGTTTGAAATACACTGAATGTTGGCTTTAGGACATTGTATCGGAATGGAATCTAAGCGCTATTAGAACAGAACAAAAATATTTTAATGCTATGGCCTTATTCTAAGCCTAAACAATATCAAATTATCAACAATTTACTCTGAAGTATTTCATTATCCAAAATGCCTGGGTAGGTAATCTTTTGTTCTTGGCCAAAGCTCCTGACTAAAAGTCCACTATTGCACTAGAAACAGAGAGGATTAGGGTGCCATGAGACACTTTGTGTCTGGCTTTTCTACAGTATTGTGTTCACTCAATTTAGGCTGATAAGCAACTACACAGTAACAAAACTAGAGTTAAATGTAATAGATTCTTAATTCTTCTGGATGTTATCCCACAATTTCATTTTATCTAGAGTATGAACCGCCCGACTGTATCAGTGACAGTTTCTTGATTCAGACCACCTCGCCTTTGTTATCGCTACCTTTTCCATGTTGAAGTTATTGTTCTTCTTGTTCATCTTCTTGTTCTTTATGTTGATGTTGCGTTTCCTGTTGTTCTTCTTCTTTGTGTTGTTCTTGTGACTGTTGTTGTCGTTGTGGTTCTTCTTGTTGCGGTGTTTGTAGTACATTATCTTGTTGTAGTTGTTGTTGCCGTCGATGTTGTTGTTGTTCCTCTTCTTCCTCTTGTTCGTCATCTTCCTCTTGTTCTTCATCATCATCTTGTTGTCGGATGTTCAGTTGTCCAAGTTGTATCTGGTCTCTCATTCGTAGTAGGTCTTCAGTATTCATCTGTGTCATCGAACCATCACTCCCGAGTGTCATTGGCTGGATAATATTGGACCTAAAAAAGAGAAAAGTCTCAGCTTGATCATGTATTCATTACAATGGATAATGGCTGCAGTTTTGGGTTCTTTACAGAACATTCCGGAAAATAGTTCTATGTGCTTAGTATTTTATAACATATCACTTTTGATAGCATTTAACTAAGTTAAGGCCGTATGTAGACAGTCCATTTGTACTATTAGATTTTTTTGTTCTAGTTTAATAATCTCATTAAAAGTTAGCAGAATTTGCCCAATCACTCAGAGCACTTATCAGTTCAATTCTGATGTTCCTTCGCTGACTCAAAAAAAAAGTTGTGGCTTAAAAACAATCTTCACAGCTCAAATGTTCAGTGCACAATACTTATTTTTATTGTCCTTATTTTTATATTTTTATAATAATGCATGGATACCAGCTACTTTTAGTTCACGCGCAGTAGGCTGTTTAATAAATGAGAGTGGCAAAGCGCCTTTCTCTTATTACTGTACGCCTAGCCTTGTAGAATCAGGAATGACTTTTGTTTTTTTTACCGTCTAATAATCTTTTGGAAAACATAGTCTGGGATAATTAATAACAAAATCAAACTTTGGCTTATTTAGCTCACATCATAATTACAGAAGCATAGACACTCCTCTGGCAATGGAACCACCCACTAAACAATGTCAGTCTAACTTGTAATGATGACGGATGCTAAGGCCTGCCTTAGTCAGTGGCCTTGTTAAAATAAATGCATGCAACCGTCCCCCCTGTCCTTCAGAGTAATGAGAGTGTATGACCATTCAGGATCAGTGATTAGGTTACTGTGAAGGTGCATCCACACCTGGAGAGCTTATCGAACATGTTGACCAGCTTCATGGCCTCCAGCTCCTTCTGTTCCTCTGTCATTCCCTCCATCGGATTGGGCTGTTCGTTCTCCACCCTGCCCGTCACAGGGTTAATTCTGGCAGTGAGAAAAAAACTGCATGCTTGGCTTTGTGTGGATAGTGTGCCTTGATGGGGTTAGATTTAGACAGGGAGGAAGCTGTACTACTTAGGGACAATTTCAAATGTTCTTGGGTGTGGCGGGGGCCAGTCAGAAATGCAGAACTCATAGCATTTAACAGCTATTGGCCTTAGGTAAAGTTTAACCAATGTGTTTACATGAGGGCTCTGTTGCGGAAATAACAACTAACTCACTTAGCTTTGGCTTCGCGGTACTCTTCGGTTTCGCTGTCCTCGTCCTCAGAGTAGATGCCTGGGTTGATACCCCCTCGCAACAGCCCCCGGGCAGCCAGGAGACCCGCGGCGTTACCATAGCCCGTGTACTTAATGAATCTGGAGACTGAAGGAGGGGTCGACGAGGGAGAAGCATTACATTACAAATCCCATAGTAAACTTGCTGACATGGTCTCGCGTTACCATGGCTACTTCCGAGCCCAGTCCGTCACTAGGCTATCGAGAAATACGGAAATACATTTTTTACGACGAACAACAGTGAACAACACTGCCGTTTCCGCTGAGCAAAAGGAAGGTTCTCACCACTTTCTTTGCATAAGACGAATAGGAACTCCGCAGCGCAGTTCTTGATGTCAGTGTCAATGTTGGTCATCAGGCGAACCAGCTTGTTGCGAATTGCGTCCCCCACCTCTGGGAGATTCTTCACGTCCCGCAGTGGGGGGAGTACCTACAGAATACACACACACATACATACACACACACACACGCACACACAAACACGTGCATACACGCCAAGAAATAAACACTTTACCAATCCGCTCAATGTGACTACTGTGGTCCAGCTGGACGAATGATGAAACTGCCAGTTCCAGTGTACCTTCATCCTGAGGAACTTCCTGGTCTCTCTGTGGATGCGAGCGCTCTCAGTCAGCAGGTTGAGAGATGGGAGCATGGTCTCCTTCAGCCTCTTGCCCTGGAGAACCCTCCCACAAACAAACCTCATTAGACAGATATTACTGTGATCTTGTCAATTAACCCCCCCCCCACACAAACACACACACACATGCACATACACATACACACACACACACACACATGCACACACGCACGAACACTGTCGGTGTAATTGGACAGGCACAACTCAACTCTTTCCCAAGATTTGTTTCTAGGTGCCAATTTGAATTATTTCAATGTCTTCCACCTGTGGTGGAAACCTGACTGCTCCATTAATTTGACGAAGACTCCCATCTATGCCCTGGTTTACCCACATCCCCATGGAAACCGCTGAGGACGCCATATCACCAGAACAATAACATCCCCTGTGGATATGTAACAGCCAAACAGTCATGTGACCTCTAAAGAGACACAATGTCATCACCTGTAAGAGACTGGGAGTTGGCACACTGAACACATTCTAGGCAAGAACGCCAAGGAGATGACAATACTCAAGACAAACACAGTAATTTCTTTCCAGATTATAGTGTGCAGTTGTAAGTTTAAACAGTTTATGTCGCTCTCATGAAACATGAAAACATGTTACCAGTTCCTTCTTGGGAACTGAAAACTACACCCATGGCCGACTGGGTTCATCTAACCGATGACATTTGTTTTGCTCGTGAGGCAAGGTTGCCCTCAGAATGAGGAAAACTCCACTAAGCGTCAACCTGTCTGTTGAACAGTGACTCACCCTATCTAGCATCTTCTCCATGTACTCTAGTAGCATGTTGACGGCATCCATGTTGACTCCCATATACTCTATGGATCCTTGCTGGACCTTGGGCATCAGCAACACATCCAGACATGGCAGAGGGAGATTCCCCAAGAGGTTCAATGAATGGCTGCCTCGAGAGAAGGTGAGAAGGATAGGCAAGAGAGGGGAGGAGAGGAGGGGAGGAGAAGAGAGGCACACAGGCTTATGAAAAGAAGCACCACTGGATCTTTTTGTTTCTCAGGATATGAAATGATGGACATTTTTGTGCTGGTCCTTGGTCATTGTATCGGATGTAACATTGTAAACATCACGGTATACAACATCCTGTTATAACCTGTGCTCTTCTATTTTACCTGCACTCTCACCTGTGAAACTCCTCCGTGTAATCCTCTCCATCAGCACTGCTCATTAGACAGTGTCTGAGGATGGCTCCCAGGTGCCTGAACGCGGCTGCCTCCTCCTAGCGCACACCAGTAAGAACAATGGAGGTTTCCCCAACGTTCGTGTGAGACTTCAACCCCATTCACATTTTTGCTAGCATTCCACACAAAGCCCAAATCATTCTAAAAGGATTAGGCATGATGAGTGGGTTTACAGTTCACTTGAAACAGGTCAAGTTATAATGCAGTATAGCGCCATAACGACACCTGCAGGTTTAACCTTGGACAGTTATTAACACAATACATACATAGTAGTAATATGCTATGTAGTTCGGTTTCCTCATTGCCTGCTCACCTCATCCACCTCCCTGCGGTTGGCATCGTAAGTGATATTGAAGAGGATCTTCAGTATCTCCATGGCCCTTTCTATCTTCTCCCGGCTGAAGGGCGGCAGTTTGACAGGTAGGTCAGAGTCTGGATCGACCTCCACCCCGGCCCGTGCCACCTCGAAGGTGTCCGGCCAGCACAGCCCCAGTGTAGCGTCCAGGTGGTTGGACAGCAGGCTGACACCGCGCAGCTCCTTCAACAGCTGGGTGCGCATTTCCACGCGCTGGGCAGTGAGGAGGAACATGAGCCGCAGGTCAAAGAACCGTACGTGGTGGTTCCACTGGTCTTCGCCGCACTGCTTGAGGCGCTCTGCTATACCCACAATCAGCTGCAGCTCCTGGGCCACCCCCACAGCCACCTGATTGGGTGAAGAAAGAAAGAAACAATTCCACACCATTCCCCTATATAGTGCACCAACGTTTTACCATGTATGCATTCACACTCGAGTCAGAAAAAGGACGCTGTCACCCAGAGCAACTTAGCAATTTGAAGCTGCAACCTTTTGCATACCGAACCAACAAACACCCAATATAGTGCACCACTTTTGGCCATTCAGGGCTGGTTCATAGTACAGTACAATAAGGACAGGGTTTGCACAACCGCTATATCATGTAATAAAAGCATGTAATAAAAAACAAGAATGTAATACAAAGCAATATACAGCATCTCACGAAAGTGAGTACACCCCTCACATTTTTGTAAATATTTGATTATATCTTTTCATGTGACAACACTGAAGAAATGACACTTTGCTACAATGTAAAGTAAAGTGTACAGTAGAGTGTACAGCTTGTATAACAGTGTAAATTTGCTGTCCCCTCAAAATAACTCAACACACAGCCATTAATGTCTAAACCGCTGGCAACAAAAGTGAGTACACCCCTAAGTGAAAATGTCCAAATTGGGCCCAATTAGCCATTTTCCCTCCCCGGTGTCATGTGACTCGTTAGTGTTACAAGGTCTTAGGAGTGAATGGGGAGCAGGTGTGTTAAATTTGGTGTTATCGCTCTCACACTCCCTCATACTGGTCACTGGAAATTCAACATGGCACCTCATGGCAAAGAACTCTCTGAGGATCTGAAAAAAAGAATTGTTGCTCTACATAAAGATGGCCTAGGCTATAAGAAGATTGCCAAGACCCTGAAACTGAGCTGCAGCACGGTGGCCAAGACCATACAACGGTTTAACAGGACAGGTTCCACTCAGAACAGGTCTCGCCATGGTCGACCAAAGAAGTTGAGTGCACATGCTCAGCGTCATATCCAGAGGTTGTCTTTGGGAAATAGACGTATGAGTGCTGCCAGCATTGCTGCAGAGGTTGAAGGGGTGGGGGGTCAGCCTGTCAGTGCTCAGACCATACGCCGCACACTGGTCCGCACATTGGTCTGCATGGCTGTCGTCCCAGAAGGAAGCCTCTTCTAAAGATGATGCACAAGAAAGCCCGCAAATAGTTTGCTGAAGACAAGCAGACTAAGGACATGGATTACTGGAACCATGACCTGTGGACTGATGAGAACAAGATAAACTTATTTGGTTCAGATGGTGTCAAGCATGTGTGGCGGTAACCAGGTGAGGAGTACAAAGACAAGTGTGTCTTGCCTACAGTCAAGCATGGTGGTGGGAGTGTCATGGTCTGGGGCTGCATGAGTGCTACAGGCGCTGGGGAGCTACAGTTCATTGAGGGAACCATGAATGCCAACATGTACTGTGACATACTGAAGCAGAGCATGATCCCCTCCCTTCGGAGACTGGGCCGCAGGGTAGTATTCCAACATGATAACGACCCCAAACACACCTCCAAGACAACCACTGCCTTGCTAAAGAAGCTGAGGGTAAAGGTGATGGACTGGCCAAGCATGTCTCCAGACCTAAACCCTATTGAGCATCTGTGGGGCATCCTCAAACGGAAGGTGGAGGAGCGCAAGGTCTCTAAAATCCACCAGCTCCGTGATGTCGTCATGGAGGAGTGGAAGAGGACTCCAGTGGCAACCTGTGAAGCTCTGGTGAACTCCATGCCCAAGAGGGTTAAGGCAGTGCTGGAAAATAATGGTGGCCACACAAAATGTTTGGGCCCAATTTGGACATTTTCACAGGGGTGTACTCACTTTTGTTGCCAGCGGTTTAGACATTAATGGCTGTGTGTTATGTTATTTTGAGGGGACATGTCACGTCCTGGCTCTGCCCCTAGCCATCTCTGCACTGGGCTGGGGCCATAGTCAGGACAGGACAGAAGGTGGTGCCTCTAGGCACCTCTACCCAGTTTGGTCTCCCCAATTGGAGGCAGGTGTAGATTGTTGCCTCCAATTGGGGAACCTATTTATGTTCTATGTTTGGCCACACCCGGTGTGGTTCATTTTGGTTTTATGTTTGTACTTGATGCCCTACGTCACTGGTTGCTGCTATTGTTTTGTTTGTTTTCTCATTAAACTACGGATTACTACCACCTATCCTTCTCTGCGCCTGTGTCCTACCACCACAACCGTGACAGGACAGCACATTTACACTGTTATACAAGCTGTACACACACTACTTTACATTGTAGCAAAGTGTCATTTCTTGAGTGTTATAATCAAATCTTTACAAAAATGTGAGGGGTGTGCTCACTTTTGTGAGATCCTGTAAGTCTGTATTTCTGTACATCTATGTTATTCCTCTCAAGGCGCTGGTCTGTTCATACACAACAACACCCCATTCATTTCCCCACCTTGTTGTGCAAACAGATGTTGCAGATGCTCTTCAACGCCTCCACGATGATCTCCAGGTCAGGGTTCTCGGCGGCAGGCACGTCGCCGTGGGCGACGGCGATGCCGGCGTGCCGGCTGAGGGTCAGCATGGCGGTACGCGTGATGAAGGGCGCCACGTTGTTCTTGTCACGTGACAAGATGCGAATGGTCTCCAGACAAGCCAGCTGGCAGGATGGTTGGAGGTCTCTCTCCAGAAAGCCCATCGCCAGCTCTCCTAATCTCTGAAGGACAGGACGCAAGCATCATGACTAGGCTGCTGAGCACACAGGCGTCTGGGTATTACCAACTATTTTTTGGGGGGGGATGGTTGTTTGTCTGGGTATGGTGTATACTCCCTGGCAAGCATTCACATCTCCAGTGAGTGGATGGGAGGGGAGCATGGTTTATTTTTTAATGAGGTTCGACATCGATGGAGAATAGATGTTTAGGATGGTCTTCCGCTGGTCCTGCATTCAGTGTACTTTTCAGCTTGCAGAATCTCTGCTGAAAACAACAAGCTCCAGCTGTCATGCGAGCACCAACACAGGACACCAGGGCTGGGTCTGAGGAAACACCGCTCCACTGGCGTCATACGAGATCACAGGCTGCTGGAGGTGGTGTTGTATTGCCTGGGAGCCATTTATTGACGCACGTCAGGTCCTTCTGTACCAATGAAACCAGGTTTGAACTCCGCAGTGTATCTAGACATTGTGGCTGACCAGCTGCATACCTTCATGGCTACACTTTACCCGTTCATCAAAAAGATAAAATGTCATGTTAAAGAACACACATTTTGTCTCAGAATGGTTCCTGGGACATGACAGCGGGTTCAGATTACTTGAGAGGCCTGGACAGATCCCCAGGTCTCAACCTGACTAGGCATCTTTGGAGTGAGGAAGAACAGGCTGTTGGCAGCATGAATATAACGCCATTCAGACTGCAACAACTGTGTGATGCTATTGTGTCAGCACCGGGCCAACACCCCACTGAAACATTTCTGACATCTTGTAGAATCTATGTTTCAAAGAATTCAAGCTGTACTGACCCACTACTGTGTATCTGGCTACGGACAGTATAACTCAAGCACTTTGTTTCAGTCACACCCCATAACCAATTTCAAAGCGATTATAAATTTGAACCAACCAAATTGTTTCCAAGTCTTTCAATATCTTCATGAAAGTAGACTATGGCCCAGCATTGCTTTCTCTGCACACA
>JACXGI010000829.1:66809-97363 GCA_016801175.1 Esox masquinongy
TGAGTGTGGTTGGTGTCATCCATGGGGGGGGGGGGGTCGAGGAGCCACGTCAGGTACTACTGACTTTGCAATGGGACAACAGAACTTGAAACAAATTGGTCAACAGTCGGTTTCCCAGAAAGCTATTGTTGATTAGTAGCCTGTTTTTAGAATGACAACGCTGCAAAAACATCTGTGGGGAGGAACTACACACAGCTACGGACAACATCTTTAGGACAATCAAATAATTACTCTCTAAGAATTATGACCCGTATTTCATCAACATTGCTTTGATAAGACTAATAATCAATTCTAGTGGAGTTTGGGCAACATCATGTTAATATTGCAGCTGTGCTAGAGAAACATTGATGACATATTATGAGCCACTAGCTGGGTATCTACAGAAACTGGGACCTGTTGGCCCGGTATATCTGAAGACAACATTCACTAGATCAGTGGTTCTGAACTGATGCTGAGGCAAAACCAGTTGGGAACCAATGATATAGATCCCTTCTATGTTGACTCTGATAAAAAAACAAAGATTTCTACCATACAGTACATCTACTTCTAAATCTACCAGGATGCTATTATTTTGTCACATGGAACCCAAAGTATATTTCTTTATAATAAAAACGGATTCACATAAGAAACAAAATACATCATTTATGCCGCATTTCTAAATATATTTTAAATAATGTGATGTGTTAAAGAATTAAACCGTAGGTTCAGTTATACTGTATTGAAACAGAGTCGCCATCCCCATGTGTACCTCTTGAAACCTCCCCTCATCCTAAATCACAGGAATGCCAGATGAAAGAGGGGAAATATAAAAAAACAAAGTTTAGGCAGAGAGAATTTGAAATATTTCAAACAATTTGTTGATGCTGACCTGTATGAACACGCAGTGTACTACTTCATGATTCTCTGGCTACCAGATATGGTTGATTTCAATTGAACATTAACAGTATGACAAACAACCTTTGGTGTTTGTAACCAGGTCTCTGTTGAAAATGTAGCTTCATCTGAATATGACTGACCTAATTTAAATATCTATATCTCCTACGGCTCAGTGACTAAGGACAATATACAGGGCATACAGTGTGGCACAAAATAAAGACTGTACCTCTCTCTCCTCCTCTTGATCTGAGGTAAATGAGAAGCACTGGGTCATCTGGGAGGAGGCAAAAAGGAGAAAGGTAAGCAACGGTGAAGCTTCAACAAAACACTTGACAATAAAACAGTTATCCAGCCTAATGGGTAATAAATTGTGATTCAGCAAATGTCTGACAGCTTTTCCTTTAATGATTCCTTGCTGTGTACTGTGACATAAAGTAATGAGTAAGGCAACTTATTTGTAGAGCTTCTACCAAATAGTGCATTGAGCAAATCACTGCACACCCCTTTTTCTATGTCCCTGTGAAAAGGATAGTCAGTAACGTTTCATACAGTACTAAAAAACAAGAGCATATTGAACATTTGCAGTGAATGATTAGGCCTAGTCCTTACAGTACCTAACGTCACAGGCTTGAAGCTGAAATAGGGACCCAGATCTGGGTCCCAGATCTGTTTGTTTGTGCTAACTTCTTTACACACCAAACAATGTTTGCTACTACTATATCATAAGGGGTTAGAAAGAGAGCATAACCAGGCTAACAGTTTGGCATCAGATGAGAGCAATTTACATGAACAGATTTTTGGACAGGCCTCAAAGCCTCAGGAATCTATTTGTGTTTCTCAGAAGACTTAATCCTATTAAATCAATTGATACAACCCACGGAGGTTTAGGCAGAACTGACTGCTGTTCCTTGGTGGATAGTCTCTGTGAATTTAAACAGGTATCTCTCTAAACCCTGAGACTTATGTAATAAGTAATTACTTCTTCCATTGGTTGAATAGACAAAGTTGCATTGCCGGATTTGCCTTCAATTCAATTTTATACACATAGCCCAATTACAAAACTCATGTCCAATACATGATAGGACGCATACATCTTTCAAGTGTCTGTGGTGAAGGAAACTGTGTATGCAGATACAAGGAACCTGTCTTGGGAGTTCTTGACAGTTGATAAACAAAAAATCATTAAATAAAGTTGTTGAAAGAGGGCTACACGTTTTTTATTTTTGTCTTTGACCTTTCAACAGACGTACTTGCATGGGCCTAACACCTATATAAAATTATATATATATATATATATATATATATATATATAATTTTGGGGAATCAAATTGAAATAATACCGAACTCTCTCTCACGCACACAGAGAGAGGGGAAGTGGAGATTGTTCACTAAAGAGGGTTACTTAGTATAGGATTGGTTGCCTAGGTGATGCCCTCAACAGAGCAGAGCAGACCATGGCGGTTGTCTAATAAATGGAAGGAAATCTGACTCAGCCTCAGTAATACAGATCCTCGAAGTTTTTCTGTGTATTGCTTTGCTCATTGCTTTTTTCTTATAAATATCATAGAGATGTGACACATAATACAAATCAATGTCTGTATTGATAACAAATATGTATTGATAACAAATGTTTGAGTATCAGCAGAGAAATCTAATGGTGTCTTCCTATAATCTAGTCCAGGGAATCACACAATCTCCTACTGGTCAGAAATTAGTTGAATTAATGCTGTTTCACTGCTTTTTTTTTAAGAATCAGTGTGATAAAAGACACTTGGAAGATACTCTTTTCAAAAATTATGGATTTGCAGAGAGCTATCAATCAACTAATAAACTCTAATCCAATGACATTGCGAATATTGTTGTTGATTGTACACAGAATTCACGTTGGTTGCCAAGTCAACCAAATGTCGATCAAAAATCGACAGCTGACATCTCTTCCCAGTAAAATTATATAATATGCATAAAATCATACAAGACCATGTTGACTTATTCATGATTACAATAGCCTATATTATTGATATGTCCACAAGAATATGTTCTCATACGTGGTAAAGTAACGGTAAAAACCAAACATTCTAGACAGTTAAATATGCATGGTAACTGTTCGTGCTCATCTGACAGTTGACCGTAACACTGTAGGCATAGGCTATATAGGAATATGAAAGTGCGTGTGCGCGTTGCTTTAAAAAATAAACCTTATTATAAGGGGTCCGGTGTCTACGACGAAGACATTGTGTACGCATGTTTTATTTCCGGTTAGTATGATGACAAACGTGAAATCATGAAAGAGATGTTCTGTCTAATCACTGTTATGGAATTCAACTTAAAATAAATCAGCTTTACATTGTAGGTCTTGATTCCGATGGTGACAACTATTTACCTTTTTATTGTACGTTTGCAGAGCCACCAATGCGGCATCTTGATCCCCGGTTTCCATGTTTTCTATAATTGCATTTAAATCCATGATTATTTTTGTTGAGTTCCCAATCCAATTGAATGTTGTGCTCCCCGCCAACATGCATATATGGGTTCTACCGATAGCGATACATGCACATTTGACTCAATGCTACGTTAACTCCTTGGCTCAGATCACTGGAACTCAGAAACCCGGGATGATAAGATTAGCCGAGAGATTACAGCACCGTGGGATTTGTAGTTCAGTTCCAAAAAATTACTTCGGATATTAGGCCAGTGGTTAGATACTATAAATACAGCGCCCAACCAGGGATACTACCCCTGGGGGTAAATGGCCTACCTACAGGGTTACATCGGCGACTTGATAAGATGGAGAATATGGGTTTATAGGTAAAAATGAACCAGAGGGGATACATGAATAGGCTACTTCGTGCAGAGAAAATCAGCTGGTGTTTCAATATTACCGTTTTTCACAACTGCTAACACACATTTCCTAAATGTGTCTCTTAAAAGTATGAAGTAACGAAACTTCTAAATACCTATTGCACACTGCTGAGAGGAATTCAAAACACTATTATTAAAATGTATTAATGAATGAATAACCACAAGCACTGCATTATGGACTGTAAATTATGTTTATACAGAGGCCTATGCTGACTGAAAATACACGAATCCCTTAGTTGTTTATTTTGTGGGGGTTTTGCACTGTAATTCACCAAAACTTGAAATTTAGCCCAAGAAGACCAGTTTTTGAAATTTCATAGATATGTTTACATTCTGGAAATTAAATGTTAATTCTGCCTCAACCTCAGCCTCCTGTAGGCCTATGTGTCAGGGGTGGATGTTTTTGTACCTACCTCAGGTTATACTCTCTGACCGTCTGCATATCTGGAAAAATGCCATTGTCTTAAATTAATTATATTTATTTAATTTAACGTATAGGCCTATGGCTGTTTTTGACAACCACGTTAACAATGGCTAGTTCTTGGGCCTCAGAAATCATGTATGGTCTACCACTGTTATGTCTCTCAGTTCTACAAAACGAAAAAAACGTGTAGCTATTTTACAGAATATGAATACAAGTCTCAAGTTCATGTATTTTTCTGTAGCCTACGGCGTGTGATAGGCTTATGGTTTGCGGTAATTAGTCCTTCGAAATTTAGCAAAATAGTTTTGTGTATATCGTTCATAACACCAGTTTTAGTGTGTGGGCGATTTTGGAAAAAAAATGTTATGTTGGTAACCACTGTGCTGAACTATTTACAGAAACAAGAATCAAGTACATTACTACATGCTAATTGGGGAGAAATCACACAACAATGCAAAGCTATAAAAACACCTACTGTAAACTTGCGCTCAAACCAGACCTACACGCTGGTATCAGCATAAAACAAATTGGCCTACAGCCTAATTTACAGCATTACACTTAACAAGTCCTCTCAAGTATGTCAAGTTGTGTTATATCTACAGTTAATGTTAATATTTAAAACTATTCTTTTAATGTGCCTAACATCAACCTCCTGGTTTAGATGTTTCGCGCGTTCGCTACGCGTTCCTGCCCTAGTGCCCTGTGAACCTGAACATGGGTACAGCGCATGGATACAGCATGAACCTCGGAGTCAGCACAGCAACTGTCCGTTTTTACGCGGGAGGTGTGAAATGCTTGCCTTAATTGCACTTGGAGGCATTTCTCTGTGTAGTCGCCCCACAACGTACGCCCAAGTCAAATGAAGTGTGTGCCACAGTCGGTATTTATTTATTCCAACAGACTCTCAAGATATGAACCGACACTGAGGTAGGTAGGCTACACCTGATACCGTCTATTGTCTTAGATGTGAGAGGTAATTGTCCGAATTTGTTTTCACTGAGCCTAAAGCACTGGGACAACAATAGCTTTGTAGGCTAAACTTCAGATGTAAAAGTCAGACGTGATTATGACAGTAGTGTGCCTAGAAAGCATTAGCGTGAAGCTAAGATATAATTTTCTTTACTGTCCTGCCTAGCTACCTGTTAACGTGTCCAGCAACAAAGTTGTACTGATGATGGAGCGCTGCCTCCTGCTAGCTGGTGTTGCAGAGTCTGGATCAACTCATTTCCAAGCGCCAGAGGAAATACATTTCCATTCGGGTGCAGAGGGGCACGGCGAGTTCTTCCAAGTCTCACACTCTCACACACAATCAAGCATCCACACATATAAAGAACGCGTGCACACACACATACACTCAGACAGACAGACAGACACACACACACCTAACGCATACACGCACTCATCAGAGAACAGAAAAATATTGTGTGAACCCAACGTTGTGTTGTAGTATCATTTAATACCAGCTTTCCTCTCACACAGAGGAAGAGCTGTTCCTTCAGCAGGCAGTGGTACTCGTCGAAGATGCCATACATGTAGGACTAACTCGCTACTTTACCTTCCTTAATAACCTGCATTTAAAATACAGGTTATGTGCATTCGTGTGTTTGTCAACACTTGAACTTATGTCATTATAATTGTAGTATTTCTTTCGTAGTATCGATCTGTCAACCATCGACTGGACGGAAGATCAATTAAACTTTACAGATGGTATTACTCCAGGATCTGTCAATGGTAAAGGATTTAAAATATTTTTTTTAATATATTTTTATCTACTGTAACTATCCAGCTTATTATCTCGTATTGACTGCTCTTACCTGACTGTACTGTTACTTACTTTTCAAAAGTTATGACGCTGATAGATGTGACCTCACAGTTTGATTTGTTAAGAGTGTGTTGCAATGTTGGTACTTTCTAAATTAATTAGGTTACTTACTTGTCTAGCTTCATATTACAGTTTACATAAGAAGTTATTTAATCAGTCATTACACAATGGCCTCATAAATACTGAATACAACTATCCATATACTAGGAATTGCACAAATAGTTTTCCTTAACATTTAAGCAGGCATTTTCTTATCGGTTCTCCATTAAAACCGGTAAGCAAACAAGAAAAGGAACCAGGCAAGTCTAGTACAGCCAGCCTCGTTCAACCACTACAGCACAAAGCTATACATATGATGAATTTCGGTATAGCAGCTTGACATTAGATAATTTTGTCACACATTAACATCACGCAAAGTTTGAACATTTCGCTAGACACAGTTAAGCATTGTGTTAAACTGACTAAAGTTTCTTATTAAGTTTACTTCCACCACAAATAGTGTCTATGAACTGTATGGCTTTTGCCACTGGCCGATATAACAGCTTATTGGCCAGTAATAGGCTTACTAGTATCTACTAACTTACTACTTGGAATAGTCATAAGAATTGAGCAATTGCTAGCGAGACTGAAGATGAACTTCACACTGCCAAAGCTATTTCATTTCATGGCACAACAACGCTTATTTTTCTTTCATTCTTAAATTACATTGATACGATAACTATCAATATAGGTGACGATAACTGACTTTTTTTTCGAGAGAATTGTGGAAACCCCTCCTCTGCCTAAGGGGTTGTGATCTTGCCTATATTACCCCAAATAGCATGCACAGATGCATACTTCGAAAATCCAACAGAAATAGTTGCAATATAACCATAACTGTTTTATTTTAGACTTACTATAATGCAGCTACTGAAGGTTGTAGCCAGCAAAGTTTTTGTCTATCCTGAACAAATCCTAATGCATAATTTGTTTTGCGCTATTTCATTTCATTTTTTTTCATTGTTTTTCATTCATGAATGACATTGATACAATAACTATCAATATAGGTGATGATAACTGACTTTTTCGTCCAGTTAAAGACAAGAGAATCGTGGAAACCCCTCCTCTTTTACTGTGCAAGGGGTTGTGATGTACTGTACAGTATATTAGCATGCACTGATGCTAATATAAAAAGCATGCACAGATGCGTACTTCGAAAAACCACCAGAAATAGTCGGAATATAACCATAAACAGCTTTATTTTAGGCTTACTATAACGTAGGTACTGAAGGTTATAGCCAATGAAGTTTTTGTCCACCCGGAACAAATCGTAAAGCATAATTTTTTTCAACCATGACAGGGCTCGAACATGGGTCCTTTTGCTTGGCAGTCTGCGTTTCTAACCACGACACTATTAATCAAGGGGTGGTTGGTTAGTCACTCACTCAGTAAGAGACATTCGCTCATCTTGGCCAGCTCCGCTTATGTGGGCCGGCAAAAATAACATTCCACATATTTGCAAGTGTAGATTGTTGTTTTTTCATCCAATCACAACGGCATCAAAGCGCACTAGTTTGGCACTTGTTTGGCACTTGTTTGGCTATAACCCTTCTGGCTAATCAGTTGAAGTTAAGTGTTAAAATGACACTAAATGTTAAAATTACTAGGGCATACTAGATCCAAACAGGTGCAGTAGGCTTGCAATTTAGCGATTAATCTGAATGCATTGGGAACGTAATAATGTAGTCACATCATGTATTTTCAAGTCTCTAGACTTGATTTAGACAGTCTAGCAAAATATTTGCCTAGAACTTGCTTTGTGTTTGAAAATAATGACACAAATGTTTTACAAAAAAAAAAGAATACTGCTGTGCTTGTTAAGTTATACTGTAGATCAATTGGACGCCGGTTTCCTTAAAAGTGTCTGAGCAATCAAGAAAAAACGGTTACTCGTACAGTGCCGTTTGTAATTATTTGGACAGTAAAGCATTTTATCTCCTTTTGGTCATTTAGAAATGCCAGGTATTCTTCAGAGTCCCTGTATTCCAATGCATTGATAACTGCAATGGTGACGGTTTCTACTCTCTGTATCCTCAGGGGCCTCAATGCGGGAATATTTGTCATCTTGGCCCTAGCGTTTATCGAAAAACCCTCCTCCCTGTCTGTGACCTCTGATCTGCGTTTCAAACACACCCTCTGGAACCCGCCCTGTGGCCTGACTGAGGTCATTGAGATCATCTGTTTACTCGTATTCACTCTTGACCTCGTAGTTAAGGTACTGTAACACCATCACGCAGCAGCTTACAATGTGTGATACCATGTCAGACTGGCAGTCGTGAGTCGTTACCACGGTCAAATTCCAACTGACCGCTTGAGTGACGGTGATGTTCTGTGTCACGCTCTGTAGGCCTACTTGATTCGCACAGATCATTTGATAGTACATAACTCTCAACAGCCTAGGTCGCTAATGGCCAGGTACTCAGTGCTTTATTGTCGGTCTAATCACTCTGACATCAACACGATACCATTGAAAATCACCTCAAATACACCATCTTCATGGATGTCAAATTGGTACGAAACTCTATGTTGTCAACACTGTAAGTTGCTCTGGATAATTGCGTCTGGTAAATGATTTGAATGATTATACTTCATATGATTATACTTCATAGATGTGCATGAGAAGGCCAATAGAGAATGACTGTACAAACACATCTGGGACCAGGCTTATGTCGTACACTGCTGGCAAACTCTCCTCCACCAATGCCATAGTGTGCATGGCATGTCTTCATACACGACCTGTTCCACGTGTGGCATGTCTTCATACATGACCTGTTCCACGTGTGGCATGTCTTCATACACGACCTGTTCCACGTGTGGCATGTCTTCATACACGACCTGTTCCACGTGTGGCATGTCTTCATACATGACCTGTTCCACGTGTGGCATGTCTTCATACAGGACCTGTTCCACGTGTGGCATGTCTTCATACATGACCTGTTCCACGTGTGGCATGTCTTCATACACGACCTGTTCCACGTGTGGCATGTCTTCATACACGACCTGTTCCACGTGTGGCATGTCTTCATACACGACCTGTTCCACGTGTCAGCGTAAGGATTAGTAGCCTGTTGGTGGAAAGTGATTATTCTTCCCCCTCTCATAGAGTTATCTGATTGGTCGTGAGGAGTTCTTGAAATGTAAATGGCTGGTGGGCTACATGGTGGTCATCACGGTGTCTGTCATTGACTGGACGCTGTCTCTGAGTATGACCTGTGATGAGGTAAGCATACATACTGTATGTATCTTAAAATATTGTCTTCTCTGGACTAGGAAATCATGGTTGATAATCATATTTTATATTCTGTTTTACATAGAGCAGGGATGGGCAACTTGGATGGTGGTGGGGTGATGACCAGTACATAAATACACAGAATTCATGTACTGGTCATCAGGGGGCTGCAGATTAACTTGGAACACACACACACACATCCATGTATTGTATGTAATTATTAACAAATGCAGTATAAGTACACTAGGTCTGATGCTAGTTAACGTATGTCTGGGCAGTTTTAAAATATTGATCAACATGCCGTTTTCCCGCTCTGCTCATCTCTCCTGGGATTCAGCACGTTCGCTGCCATGTTTTTAAATGCGTTGACCCTTTCAATGCTGTAGGTTTTTTGGGCTGTTTTCACTACTTATTTAGTGAAAACAGCTTGTTATTTTGGCTTGTACAGAGACTTCTGTAATATGGCTTGTACAGAGACTTCTGTAATAGGTATCATCAAGTGTTTTATGGCGCAAACATCAGCACACCGTCAGCTACACTTAGAAAGACATCACAACAGCTTTCTGAGACACTGAAATTATTGTTTTATGTGTAAACATGCAAAAAATGATTTCAAGTCTATTTCATGTTTTGTTTCCTGCATAGATTTTGGTTCCAATACTAACTTTACCACAAATTTAAGGTCAAACATGCTATATATATTTTTCCATTTTTGTTTTTGTGTATATATCCTTTTACTGTTTTCTAAATTAATCTGAGGGCCGCACAAAGAGGGGGTAGGGGCCACATGCGGCCCATAGGCCGTCAGTTGCCCATGCCTGCTATAGATTATGCAGGAATTTTATTGTGTGGGTCTTTTTGACTTAATTTGTGTTGTAGACTGTGAGAATCAGAAAACTTCTCAGGCCATTCTACCTCCTTCAAAACTCATCGTTGATGAAAAAGACCTTGAAATGCATCAAAAGAACATTACCTGAAATTACCAGGTAGCATTACTTTATTTTTCCTGTAGTAAACCGGCTTTTAAATCCCAAGACATTCAACGCATTTTCATGTCAACAAATAATTCATTTAAATTAGTTTATTTTCTCCAGTGTGATATTACTAGTGGTTCTCCACCTATGTCTCTTCACCATATTTGGCATGCTGCTGTTTGCAAAGAGAGAGGTACAGTAAAATATTTGATTACATGTTCACACTCAGCATATTGTTGAGACTGATAATTATTATAAATATGTATTTTGTAAATTCATAGCTAGCCCATTTTAGTTAAAGGCCAATGGTGATGAGATGATATTCAAAAGATTTATGGCAGAAATGTGTTTTATTCATATTTTATTGACCCATTCTTTAGATATACCAAAAAGGGCAACTAAGTAAAAAGATATGAACTTCTAAATGCAGCACAACTTACATAGCAGCTACTAATTTTAATGTCATATTTGCTCTGATTTGTTTTGTTCTAGAACCTAGAGGAAGACATGGAACGGGAATTATATTTCAAAAACCTTTCTCAGTCTCTCACGTCACTTCTGGTTCTCCTCACAACTGCTAACAACCCTGACGGTAAGCTAATTTTGCTGAACTCAAAATAAACTTTTCTTTATTTTTGTTCCAAAACAATTTGAAATGTTTTCTTGCCTCTAGTGATGACCCCAGCTTACACACTACACAGAGGTTTCTCCATCTTCTTCATTCTTTTCAGCGGGTTTGGTAAGAAATGTTAGATGTGATTCATTCGTATTGTACTTTGATCATTTATAACACTTGCTAAATAACTACTTAACAATGTATCACTGTAATCTAGGAACTTACTTCCTTATGAACCTCCTGACGGCCATCATATACAACCAGTTTAGAGGATACCTAGTGGTGAGTTAGGAAATTAAGAACAGATTGCTGTTTTACATCATAATGTGGGCAGTTTTCATAATTATATTGAAACATATTGTTGTTTAGATGTCAGTGCAGACATCCATCCTGAGAAGGCGTATGGGTATCAGAGCAGCTTTTGACCTGCTACACTGCCAGAGCCACAGGGACATCACTTTCTCAGAGGACGATACCATGTAAGAAAGCAACCTGCCTGTTCTAAAATGTGAAAATAACAATTCCTTATAAAATGTCTTGAGATGTCTTAAGACCGATATTTCAGGACGTTGGTATTGCTGGGATGTGCTTATAGACGTCTAAAAGACATTCTGGATTAAAAGCCCCTGATTTATAATTGATAATATTGACTGTAAATGGGTCTTGGGTTGGTTTTTTATGAAAACTGGTAGACTACTCTGAATTGCCACTGTGTTGTGTTCCAGTGAGTGTATTCCAGTTCAGACAGTGCAGATGGTGATGAAGAGAGTTCAGATGAAAGACTACTACAGGGAAGCTATAATGAAGGTCAGTTTTCACTCCCCACCTTCAGCTACATAAACTCTCAGAAAACACTATTGAACAGATCTTTATTGTTTCAGGGAAACTTCTTTTTGGTTCGATGCACAGCTCAATTTCAAGTTCAAAGTTTATTTATCAAATGCACCGAATAACACAGCATCATTTTGAACAATGAAATTCTTTTTGGTACCAGACATTACCTGGGTTCTATATGGACCCAAAAGTTGCTCCTCAGAACCCCTTTGGAAACTTTTTTGGGAGTACAGAATATTGCAATAATTATGCCAAAATATATTTACTAACATTCTCTTCAGAAAGCGTGTCAGTCGTACAGTGGCCGCATCCCCAGAGAGGCCTTCCAGAGGCTGTTTGATGAACTGGACAAGGACAGGATCAAAAAGGTCCTTATTTTTTATATCTACGCCAAATACTGTCATAGTTTGCCTTCTTTCTTACACTTGCGTTGTTGATTGTTGACAGATACAAATGTGCGTTTTGATATACGAAAATACAGACAATTAAAGTTGTTGTTGTATTTAGCATCATCCTTTGCCTGAATACTCATCGAAGGTCCTGCAAATGGTCCAGTACATCTTTACCAAGCATTCTGTCACAGTGGTTGGGAATGTTGTGGCCTTGGCCAATGTTGTCGGCATCTGTGTAAGTTACCTATGTCAAACGTTCACAGTGAAACCATGACACCATTTTACTAGTTAACTTATTCCTCTTGTGTTTCTGCTGGGTCCTTCAGCTCTCGTTCATTGACCTGGAATGCATGTTAATATGCAGTCCTACCATTGTTTGAAAACACTTCAAATCATACTTATTCACTACAATGCTGTTGTAAATGATGACATTAATGCACACTGTGCTTTGTACACACAATTTCATACTGTAAGCAATTTCACTTGACAAAAGGAGGGCTCATCCGGGATTTGAACCCGGGACCTCTCGCACCCTAAGCGAGAATCATACCCCTAGACCAACGAGCCGGTCATAGTGGTAAATATCTAAGAGGTTACATTCCCCTCACTGCCACGTGTATGAGACATTTCACCTATTCATCGTGATACATACTCTGGATAATTGTTTTGAGACTGCGATCTAGTGGCTTTTCTGTGTTCTGCACAACCCCTGGTACATGTTGAAAATATTGGAGAGCAGCTAGAGGCCCTGGGACCTGTACATTGTATGTATATTGGCCTTCAAAAATATTTTAAAGGGCATTGCGTTCTTTTTCATCAAATTGTGGCAGACTGTATACTCTACACTGTAGCCGCTTACACAATTTTCCTCCAGATAATCTTGGTGATTGAGTGTGAGAAGACTGTCTCTGAACGAGAGGACTATTTGGAGGTAATCCCTCAACAAGGTCATTTAAATCTGCCAGTTCAAGTAGACATTATTGACTGCAGTGAAATGCTGACTTGTATGATTAGCCGATGAGGGTCTTCTTTGTCTCCTGCAATTCACTGACTTCATATTTTTCTGTTTTTCAGACAGTCAACTGTTTCTTCATCCTCTACTATTTGCTGGAGATGCTGTTGAAAATGACTGCGTTTGGCTGGAAAGGATACGTGACCTATGGAAGTAATATCTTTGATGGATCTCTTACAGTTCTTTTGCTGGTAGGTGTAATTTACTATTTGTATAGCTGGTGCACACACCATTAGGACATTGAGACAACTCTGTTTTTATCATACAGTTGAAAAATCCATTCAAAAGTCAATTTCCTGGAAATTCTATTCTATATTTACTGGATATTGTTTTTCATCTCTGTTTTACCAAAGGGCCTACAGATATCCATATTTTCTACTTACAGGCTACCATTTTCCTATTGGTAAGTTTCCTCTCCTCGCTTTGTCTGTGAGTGTTTAATATGCTAATTCCTTACATAGGAACAATCATTACCCTTTATACAGTATATAATAGACAGCCTGTCAACTCTGAAGAACGATTTGTTTGGGAAAGTCCAACTCATAGGTCAAGTTGGCCTGAATAACCCCAACTATAGGCAACATATTTTCACAAAACAATGGCATCCAAGATTTGAACACAGGGTATCCTGCACCTTAAGCAAGACCAACCACTCTGAGTGTGGAAGCCAACTTATAGTACAAGAATGAGGCACATGTTGTGGATTTGCCATCTTCATCTAATTAATCTGCAGATAACTGCAAAAAAAAAAAATCATACCTGACCGTATGTAAAATAGGGAGCCGAATTAACATCACCCACTCAATTCGGTAGGCTGAACAGACATGTCACTCATTATAGTATCATCATTAAGATTCCATATCCTAAGAAAAAGACAATTTAAATATTTGCCTAACCTCAACCTTGTACAATGCCGTGGATATTGCATGACTTATAAATAACAAAAACATATAAAATATCGCCTTTGTTCAGTCATTTCAACAACTTTTAAACTAGTCAAAACTTATATAATATATAGGCTATGCACCAAAACCCTAATTATTATACATTTCATCTGATGTGTGAGTGCAGAGACAAAGGGGCGTCATGCTCTTTCCTCAGTCTAAATTTTGAATGCAACCGAATCCCAGGGGGAAGGGCCAGATAGCTGTCGGTCCAGCTAGCAATTTCCCTGTCAATGGAGTATACAACTATCGCATTGTGGCATGTAAATGGCCCATGAGTAGATAGACAGAATATGCTTATCGATCATTGTAGCAGGGACAAGTAGATGGATTTAAATGACTGTTGACCGGCTGTTAGGCTGATCGCTGGGGCTTTGAGAAAAGTGATTCCACTAGTCAACATCTTCTTGTCCAGGGACCCCACCCAACTATTTAGTATAGCCATTTGTCAAATATTAAAGTCAATTATTGCACAGAAGTTGTTTGAAATATTATATTTGTTTTTACATTTTTATTTAATGCAACAAAGACCTCCCCAGACTTTAACCATTAAAATCTTGCGTCCTCATGTATTTGGCATTTGCAGTGATATTTTAATTTCAGAAACATAAACCCCTTTCCTGTCTCCCCTCCTTTCAGGAAAAAATATTTCTGTACACATTTTTGTTGTTTTCCCATTTTCAAGGCCAAACAAAATAAAGACAAATAATTAGGGGTGGGTATTGGCAAGTACCTTGCGATACGATATATATTACAATACAAATGTTACAATTCAATACATCACGATATCACAACTGAATCACGATTCTTACTTAAGTGCTAAAGAAAACCTCAAATAATATTTGGCTATATACTTGAAAGGACAATCTTTGGCTCATCACCATGGGCAACCCCTAATAAAAAAAGAACCACTCAATTTGAAATGACTTAGAACTTCTAAATGTCACCCTTCAGACCCCAATAGAATTCTAGAATGCTGCTGCTGATCACTGAAAATTCTCAAAATCATATTTTCTCACACATTTCTAACAAACAGACATAGCACAAAAACCAAAACCAAATTACAATTACAAGTTAACTTTGTTTTAAAGAGCATGTACTCTTCTTTAATTTGACAACACATTAATGTAACTTTTATTAATGTAATAATATACTTTGTTTCCCCCCATTAACAATCAATAGAAAGAACGAACGTTTAAGTTTACATAAAACGATATATTGCGACGAGATTGAGCCAATTAGGTCCGTACAGCTAATATGATCATAATAAAGTAAGCACAAGGCAAATCTCAAGACATACACGTTTTTTTATAAATGGTGAGGGGAAGTATGTGGCGTACATCTTTTGGCAGATGCAGGACTTCATCGCGATCAAGTGACGTCGTCAGCGAAGCACAACATTACTGCTTCTTGGCTAGCTAGTGAAAGTAAGAGCTTGTTGCTGCACAAGCGAAACATTTGCTGGCAGACAACTTTATTGTAGTCTGACAGACGAAACAAACCGAACAGTTAGTTGTCTAGTTAGCAATGACATTTTCCATATTTGAATAAAATCGGAAGGAACGCGAGAAAACAACCAACTAGTCAGCCGGCTACACAGCTACTGCAACGCTTTCCGTTACAAGACTGAGCAAGCAATCATTTGAACGCCACAGCTGATGTGCTTGTCTATCAAGTTATCACGACAGGGTTGCTGTTGTCATCTAAAAGATATGACCAACATTTCACAGCATAAAGTATGGACAACACAAAACTTATAGCCACAGTTTATTTCTTACTCACCTCGACATCATTATCGCATGCAAGGACGTTTCTGACCTCGTATTACCAAACAACACAGAAACAATCTCTTTTAACGTAAAAAGTCGTGGCCGCTTTGGCGCTAGCATTTTGAGTAAGGAAATAATAAAACAAAAAAGTCAAATGGCAGCATAACCTTTTCTGGTTTCTTATTAATGACGACATCCATGGGAATACAGTAACAGGTTTTTATCAGGTAGATTTTGTGATATACACAACTATTATTTTTAAAGAACGCCCGTTCTGTGACCGCTACAGTAATTTAAAAGACGGCTGTCGACAGCATAATAAATAAATAAACATCGATTCTAGAGATCAGAATATCGATACAATATTGTGAAAAAAAGAATCGCGATTTTACATTAAATCGTTGTATTGGCTCAGCACTACAGATAACGTACAATAAAATGTTATTACTGATAAAATAATATTACTTGAAAATAAATACTTTCGGGAGATCTTCCCAAGAACCAACCGGTTTAGGACCTCTGGTTGATTTCACCTGCACTACACCAACAAGCATGCCTTATATAGACCACCTCATTATTATAGGTGTATTATTTTTACACAGACTTCAGAATCCCTTGAATGTCATATACCCAATTATAAAAAATATATTCCACAAAAAGAGGGCTCGTCCGGGATTTGAACCCGGGACCTCTCGCACCCTAAGCGAGAATCATACCCCTAGACCAACGAGCCAGGTTGTGTAACCCATCCTTGAAGCCAGTGTCGGTCTGATGTTTTGGTCCTTTGAACAGTCAACTTCCAGAAGTTGTGATGTGGCAAGTTGTCTCCTGTTTGAGTGCCCTCTAGTGGTTGTCATTAACCCTGTTTATTTGAGAGGAAATCTTCCTTGTTTCTATTGCACTTTTGCAATAGAAGTATTGCAAAAGTGCATGTTTTCATTTTAATACCCATGTTGCACCCTTAATACCCTCAACATATTTCCCTAAAAATAGGAGTTTTAAATGTGACCAAGATCTTGAATTATGAACAATAATTCATGTGTGGTGCAAACCTAACAATGCAGCTTGTTAAAATTGAAAACAAAATACTGTTAAAGAACTTTAGCTTGGGAGGAAATGCACCTTTCAGCAGAACAATAATCCCAAGCACAAGGCCAATACCACATTGCAGTGGCTCAAGAAAAAAAGGTTCATGTCCTACAGCAGCCTAGTGGAATCTCTGATTTCAGTCTCATTGAGAATCTGTGGCACTGTGTAAATATTGAGTTCCACAAGCATTGTCAACCAACTGGAACAACATGGAGTAAGTCTGCCAAGAATGGGGCAAAATCATTCAGAAAACATGTGCGAAGCTGGTGCATACCTTCTCCAAAATACTTAAAAAGCTTTTATTGCAGCAAAAGGTGTCTCTACCTGCCATTAATGTGTGGGGTTGTCCCCTTACGATAATTGGATTCAATTTTTTGTGTTTAAAATTTAAATACCTAACAGGATGAAATGTCAGTGTACCATTTGTAATTCAGAAATATGAGAGAATACTTTGAATACTTTTGGAAGGTGTTGTATTTTATGTGTTTTATGTGGATTATATAGTAAAACAGCTCTGTCAGTAATTTTTTATGATTTGTCATCTCAATGCCCCCCAGGTAGCTCTTTAATGCCCACTTGGGGGCCTAAACCCACTTTTGAGAAGCGTTGTCCTACACCCACCAGCCTGCTTTAGAAAAACCCAATGCATAGTTATGGTCCTTCTTTTACACATATTTAAAAACACTGTGCACCCTGAATAACTTGGACTGTAGACAAAAACAACACCACAAAATGAGGGCTCGTCCGGGATTTGAACCCGGGACCTCTCGCACCCTAAGCGAGAATCATACCCCTAGACCAACGAGCCAGAACAGGGAAGTTTGCCGGATGGAAAAGTTTGGTCCTCTCCTCATTTTAAGCTTAAACTTTCATGATTTGTGATGTGGCAAGTTGTCTTCTGTTTGAGTGCCCTCTAGTGGTAGTCAGTAACACAGTTTATGGACGTTTTACCTGCATTGTCAGATTTGTAAGCCAATCCAATTGTCAATAATTGACATGGTAAGAACAGTAGGTGTGCATGCTTTTACAGTGTATTGTTGATATGGAGAACTTGGCAGGACTATAGTGTTATTGTGGCAACAAAAACATTTTGAAATTTCAGTGGTATTAGATAGATTCAAACCCAGAACCTCTGACACTTCAAGATTTTATCATCCCCCTAATTACAAGCAGAAGCCAGGCATTCTTCGTGACCTAACGCCCATTTTAAGATCCAATGTCCTAAAATAACAAGACTGCCTTTCCTTGTAAAATCCCACTTCATAGTGGCAGTCCTTCATCTACACATATTTTAAAAGACTGTGTAGCCTGAATAACCCCAGCTATAAATAACAATTTCCACAAAATGAGGGCTCGTCCGGGATTTGAACCCGGGACCTCTCGCACCCTAAGCGAGAATCATACCCCTAGACCAACGAGCCAGACAGAGAAAGTTTGTCTATAGTAGAAGTTTGGGGCTCTCTGCCTCTTACGCCTCCTAGAATTTGTGATGTGGCAAGGAGTCTCCTGTTTGAGTGCCCTCTAGTGGTTGTCAGTAACACTGCTGAAGTTTTATATACATTGTCAGATTAACAAACCAATTGCTTGTTTGTGGCTGACCTTTAGAACTGTAGGCTTGCCTGTTTTTAATGTGTATCATGGAAATGGGGGACAGTAGTGTTATAACTTCATAACAGAACCTCTGACACAAGATAATAATTTTGGAGAAGCCAGGCAGATTCTATTTACAGTGATTCATTTCTGAATAAACAGCTAAATTATTAAATCCTCTTTTTTTATTAATCTGGAGATCACCAAAGAGCATACCTACCAGCATTTAAAATAGGAAACCAAATAAACACTGACGCTTCTCGACTAGTGGTTCTTGACCTTTTTGCCTCCAAGACACCCTTGGGTCCAAGACAAATATTTTTAATATTTATTTGAGAGAGGAAATCTTCCTTGTTGTTCTGCTAGAAGTATTACAAAAGTGCACGTTTTCATTTTAATACCCATGTTGCACCCATAATACCCTCAATATGAGGGCTTGTCCAGGACTGGAACCCGGGACCTCTCGCACCCAAACCGAGAATCATACCCCATTTTTACATTTGTACTTTCAGACAGTTAAAGTAATGTTTTTTTCTGCAGTTAGGTCTTCATCAGTGCATTCAAATAGCCGGTGTTTCTACTCTGGCTGTTTCACAGAAACATATAAACAACTTATAGACCCTCTGCTCCTCTTACTGTATATTTGTGCTGTTATACTATTTTAAACAGTGCATAGTACCTGAATAACCCTAATTATAGACAACATATTTCCACAAAAGGAGGGCTCGTCCGGGATTTGAACCCGGGACCTCTCGCACCCAAAGCGAGAATCATACCCCTAGACCAACGAGCCACTCTTGCTGTTTGAATTGCTTCTCCTCCTCATAGGTGTTTGACTTAATTTACAGAGTCTGTGATGTGGCAAGCTTTTAGTGGTCTCCTGTTTGAGTGCCCTCTGTTGGTAGTCACTAAAACTGTTTAGGAAGTTTTACATACAGTATCTGATTATCAGATTATTATACACCACAATATACCATGGCTATGGCCTATATCCTGGTATTATAATGCACCAATATATACCATGGCTGTTGACAGTATCCAAGGATTGTAATACACCATAATATACCACGGCTATTGACAGTATCCAGGGATTATAATACACCATAATATACCATGGCTATTGACAGTATCCAGGGATTATAATACACCATAATATACCATGGCTATTGACAGTATCCAGGGATTATAATACACCATAATATACCACTGCTGTTGGCTTGTTTCCTGTTATTCTGCAACACGTTTTGCATTGTCTGTGTTCCACTGTTGGATCGTGGTAAGTAGAAAAACAATTCTATTTTTAATGACGACCTGAGGAAATGCATACAATTGCAAAATAGCACATATAAACGATATCTACTAAGGATATAAACAATCTTTGAATTACACTATAAAACAGCTCTTGTTGCTTAGTTTTTTAAATTGTCGACGCTCTCTGTAGATTGTCACTGTGCTCAGCGACCGCTAGCCTATCCCAATGTTTGGAAAGTACGATTCAAATCATTACACAGAGCTTAAAAGACAGAGGCTTTAACTTAAAGCCAAAACATTGGCTTTAAGTTGTACTTCTGCCACTGATGTCATGCATGTGTGACATTCTCGACTGCAGGCTGTGGTGTACCCTCATAGAAATTATGACTGACATCTAGTGGCCATCATGTGCATTGTCTCAACACCTCTGGTCAATAAAATAGAAATGAGAAACAATGGATCCTTTCGCACATTACGTACAAGGCCATTTAACACATATGCAGATGTAAAAGTACTCTTCTAGACTGTGTTCACCAGTCTAGAAGAGTTCCTAATTAAGACCTAAATCACCCAAATCAGAATTAACAAATGACCTTAATTGATACTTTTCCACTCTTCCTTGTTATTGCATTCATCTGAATCCCTTTACCTGAACATTTAGGTCTTAATTTGTAACTTTTCTAAACAGGTTAACCCAGCCAAACACAGCTACTTTTACTTTGTCATTTTTACACCTCTGCAATTCTGAATGTCCTCCTTTCCATCTAATATGCTTTTAGTGTACCTATAGTATATGCCTATTAACATTTGAGCTGCAAAACCTACAGCTACTTCTCTGGTTGTCACAGGAACCCAGTCCACGGTGGCCCCATTGCATTATGGGAGTTGGTGCGACTGGTCAATATGCTCATAGTCTTTCGCTTTCTGAGGATAATCCCCAACATCAAGGTAAAAACTCTGTCAAGTTCGGGGGGTATTGTCCCGTACTGTAAGGGTTGTTGTAATGATCAATTTCAAAATGCACTGTCTGTTATTGTGAGCACATTATCAACAATGCTACATTCATAGGGTCTTGTGGTTGGATTAGAATTGCATGGTTTTCTGATTAATGCTTGCCAGGTTTTTACTTTATGCGTCGGTTTCAACTAACAAGGTTCTGTTTTAAAGCTGATGGCACTTGTTGCCAGTACCCTGGTTGACCTGGTGAAAAACCTCAGGGCCTTTGCTGGTATATTAGTGGTAAGACCTCTACAGGCTGCGCATGCCTTTTTCTTAAAGTTCTGTTTGTGCGGTTGAAAGTAGTCTTTAAATAGTGGTGTGATAGTAATTCTGTATTTGTCTTATTTCTCTCTTTTCAGGTGGTTTATTATGTGTTTGCTGTGCTCGGTGTTTGGCTGTTTAAAGGGGCTATTACAGCACATTCTGCCAATCTGAGGTATTTGCAGTAGGAACAATATTTCAGCTGTTAATCCAACTGTCACAATCAACTGCATGTCCTTTCTTACAGCAGTACTGTCAACTCCAGGATCAAGGCTGTTAACAAATCTCTGCAATGTGGTTCATATGAGCAACTTGGCTACTGGTCAAACAACTTTGATGACTTTGCAGTGAGTAATGATGAGCTTATGTTAATATTTATCATAACCAAATGTATCATAGTATATATTTTACATTTAATTTACACTACAGTTCAAATGTTTGGGGTCGCTTCAAGATTTCCTGGTTTTCATCCATTAAAATAGCACCAAATTGATCAGAAATACAGGGTAGACATTGTTAATGTTGTAAATGACTATTGTAGTTGGAAACGGCTGATTTTCAGTGGAATATCTACACAGGCGTACAGAGGCCCATTATCAGAAACCATCACTCCTGTGTTCCAATGACACATTGTGTTTGCTAATCCAAGTTTATCATTTTAAAAGGCTAATTGTTCATTAGAAAACCCTTTTGCAATTATGTTAGCACTGTTGAAAACTGTTGTGCTAATTAAAGAAGCAATGAAACTGGCCTTCTTTACACTAGCTCAGTATCTTTAGTATCAGCGTTTGTAGGTTCGATTACAGGCTCAAAATGGCCAGAAACAAAGAACTTCCGAAAGTCGTGAGTCTATTCTTGTTCTGAGAAATGAAGGCTATTCCATGTGAGAAATTGCCAAGAAACTGAAAATTTCGTACAACAATATGTACAACTCCCTTCACGGAACAGCGCAAACTGAACTGTCTCTAACCAGAATAGAATGAGGAATGGGAGGCCCCGGTGCACAACTGAGTAAGAGGACAAATACATTAGTGTCTAGTTTGAGAAACAGACGCCTCACAGGTCCTCAACTGGCAGCCTCATTAAATAGTACCTGCAAAACACCAGTCTCAACGTCAACAGTGAAGAGGCGACTCTGGGATGATGGCCTTCTAAAATGTATTATTAAAACAGTAAAATACCCTGTTTGGAAACTCTCTATGGGTGGAAAGGTACTTTCAAAACATATACAGGTGTGTCTCAAAAAATTAGAATATCGTGGAAAAGTTCATTTTTTCCCGTACTTCAAATCAAAAAGTGACACCTTCATATATTCTAGATTCATTACACATAAAGCTCTTGTCACATAGAGCTCTTCTCAGGTCGACATTTCTGCATTGTATATTTTTTATTCTAATATTTTGAGATACTGGATTTTTGATTCCCATGAGCTGTAAGCCGTAATCATCAAGACTGAAACAAAAAAGGCTTGAAATGTTTCACTTTATGTGTAAAGAAACTAGAATATATGAAGATGTCACTTTTCTGATTTGAATTACGAAAAAATATTAGCTCTTCCACAATATTCTAATTTTTTGAGATGCACCTGTATACTGTTGATCTGCTTTAGTGGTATTGTTTGAGTTTATAATGTATAATGATAAAGATGTAGTTTGTCCTTCCTGTGTTCTGTATTCTCAGTCTGCTCTAGTTCTCCTCTACAACATCATGATGATGAATAACTGGAATGTCTTTCTGGATGCGTACTCAAGATATACCACTGAGTAAGTTTTAAACAATAACTTTTGTTCTATTCTGTTCTAAAATGTGACCATTTGAACAATGGAATGACTGACTTAGAGTAGTTGAGCCTAATGTGTCTTGTTGTTCTTCTTATATCTAGGTGGTCCAAACTCTACTTCATAGCCTGGTGGCTGACCTCCTCTGTCATGTGGGTCAACCTGTTTGTTGCACTCATCCTGGAGGTAAAAAAAGTTAGTTTCTGTTCTTTTTTTACGTTAAAAGCATTGCCTTGAGGTTCAATTGTTAGTTGTAAATTTCATTGTTTTGTGAAATTAAATTGTTTGGATTGTCAACACCTACATTTAAAGAGTTTGTTTTTTGATGTTGGTTTATTGTTTTGAACTTTCACATATTCTGTCATTCTAATCCAGAACTTCATCTACAAGTGGGACAGAAACCATAGCTGCTCCAACCGTGATATGGAGAGGACAGACTTGGAGACTACTGTCCAGCTCATGTTCAGGTAGGACCAATAAAACAAATGTTTTCAACCTTTTTTTTTGTCTGTTCATATGGCTCGCTGTGAGATTATTTAAGAGGTTGTGTTTTAACTTTAGCTTCTTTGTCGGGTTTTACTGTGTAGAATTCTGTCGGTGTTTGCTTTGGCTCCTCATATGGCTTAGCATTTTTCACTAGGTTCTGTGTGTATACTTGCGTTGATCATTGGCTGCAACACGCCCTGAGCCCCTGCCAAACCTGCTATATGGCGGCAAACACAGTTCTTGAGTATACCCTCCGTTAGCAAGTGTGTGCCTTTATGCATGGACTTGTGTTCTTGGTATTACCTAACATGGAACACTCTGTTGGATATGAAAGGCGTGTGCAAGGTCACCCTGGTTATATTAGGTGTAGTGACTGTAGACCAATTTGTGACAACTGCTGTTTCTAATTGGGGCTTTCTACATTTGATTGATCAACTGAAATACTTTTTTTTACTCCTTTCAGAGAGCAGATAGAGGAACCTACTGAGGAGGAAGTTGTCACCAAACTGCATGCCCACCATCACCTTCAACACCTAACTATGTCTATGTCAGTGGATAAAATATAGATGCAATACCATTTTATATTGCTTTGTAGATGTTTTTATGAGGATGTTTTGCAATTTACAAAGTTACAGCTTTATTTGTGGTCGTTTGAATTTGCTTGTGCATTATTTCATGAGGTAGATCAAAAGAATGTTTTGTTGCTCTATTTTATTTTACTGACTTTTACTGATATTGTTCTTACTTGTTGAGTGTTTAACTTATAAACGTGCTTTAAAATGCGCAATAAACTCATAGAACCTTGAGTATTTAAATGAGTATGAATGTACATTCGTTCATGCTGTTTTCACTTTTCATTTTAGTCAAGTTACCTGATGTTGTTCCAGAGCAACTTCAAATGTTATTTATTGCAAACATCTAGTAGTGCAATGGGATAGTTAGTGCCCTCGCATCCAGTGTCTCCAATCAAAGGACCAATGAGGACTGACCAGGCTTAGCTTCAGAGGCGGACTGGCACCCTGTCACTCTGTGCACAACTTGCGTCTCAGCTTGCGTCTGTGCACAACTTGCGTCTCACTGAGTTAACGTTTGGGTGTTGCATTGTTGTCTGAGGATGGAATAGCTGATATTTTCATCTCCTTGACTCCATTTACACAGCCTGTTGTCAGAAATACACTAAACCTACAAGAGCACTAAAACAGGTTGTTTCTCATACAATTCTTTCACCTAGTTGACACGGTAGAGAAGATTTAAAACAAAGTAAGGAATTTCCTAATCAGCGACAGAGACATTCTAAAACATTGCCTCCCCCAGAATTCTTGCTGCCACAATGTTCTGGAAAGGGAAGGGCACATTCTCGCTCTATTTCACTCTTGACTCTCACTCTGTTGGAACTGGAATGGACCCCTGCACCTGTTCTCTGTGTTACAGCATGTATACAATGTACTTTAACAGACTGATGCTGTCCTTGTGTTGCAGACATTTTTATAGTAAAAAATGTGACAATAACTAGGAGTGTATTCATGGGTTGCAGATTTCGTCATAGTAATGTTTTGAACATTCATTTGTTTATTTAGATGTTGCCAGATCGACTTAATCGTGTCAAGCTGATTCACTTCCTGAAATCAGGGTTTAAAAGGTGGTTGTATCAGGCTGATTCACTTTCTAAAAGCAGGGTTTAACAGGTGGTTGTGTCAGGCTGATTCACTTTCTAAAGACAGGGTTTAACAGGTGGTTGTGTCAGGCTGAGTTGTGCTGGGTGCCATAACCTGTGGACAAGATTACATAGAGTGTAAAGTTAGCTAAGGCTGACGGGAGTCCACTGAATTTGACTTACTGTGTATTGTACTTGGCTAGTGAAGTTGGCACTAGAGGCTTCTGCCTGGCAGACCATGGAGATGAAGATCCATCTTTTCTAGTCCCTAGCCCTGCTCTGTGTGCCCTGCCCTGCCCCTGGGCCTTCAGTACCTGTCTGGAATCCCCCTGACCCGGTCTGGCCCTCAGTACCTGTCTGGAATCCCCCTGACCCGGTCTGGCCCTCAGTACCTGTCTGGAATCCCCCTGACCCGGTCTGGCCCTCAGTACCTGTCTGGAATCCCCCTGACCCAGTCTGGCCCTCACCTCCTGTCCTGCTCGTCACTGCCCTGCAGTGAGTCAGTCACAGGTGCGTCACCAGACCCAGCCTTTCCAGGCTCTGGTCCAAGATGTTTTTTGGTCAGCACCGGATGTTATTTGGTCGGCCCCAAATGTTTTTTGGTCGGCCCCGAGTATTTCACAGGCTAACATTGTCCAGCCGGGATGTTTTTATGCAATGAATGGGACTGGAGCCGAGTGCTTTGTATTCATGACTCGCGTTGTGTTAATTGCACAAGGCTGTACGACACATCAGCTCAGCCCAAAATGATCTGACCGAGCCACTGGTGTTTTCGAAGTCTGGTGATGCGGTTGGTCAGTCACCTGCCCTACTTTGACCTGCCTGAGCCCTCAGTTTCACACCAGCTGTGTGTGGTCTTCCCGGCTTGCCGCGCCTAGATTGGTCCCACTCCCCCACGGCACAGAGCAACGCAGCCAACGCCTTATCAGCTAACTTCCCTTCCTGATATGAATGCTATGTGTCCGGACAAATCAGCCGATGCTGGCTGACCCACCACATTCCAGTCACGTCACACCCTTTTCATTATGTTTCATTCTGCAGGTTAACATAGAGATCAGCCTAGGAGGGTTCTGCAGTCTGGGCCATGTCCTGCTCCATTCAGCACTCAGCCCGCTTCTCTTCCAGCAGAAACGGAACGAACGCTCTCAACCCAACAAAAACAGCCCTCCATACGGCCAGACCGCAGTCAGTCACTCCTGACCCGCTCTTCTCTTTTTACTCTCCTTGTAATCTCTAGTTAATTGTCTGTGATGATGACAGGCCCTGGCTGAATGAGCTTTGTGTAGCCTGGGACTACCGTCCTGCTATGATGTTGAGACAATTATGTAGGCGGCACGGAAATCAAACTCCTCGTAGTGCTCTGATTATACCCCTGCTCTGTGTGGGAGGAGACCCTGTATTGTCCAGAAATTGGTGTCAGAATGAGAGTTGTATTGCAGTCACCACGGAACAAGACCATCACAGAAGGATGGATTGAAGGAGGGATGGACCCGAATAGAAAGTGGGTGTGAGAAGCAGAAAGATAAAAGTATGAAAAGCAAGAGAAAGAGCGTGAAAAAGAAAGTACCCCGGCCAACCTCCCCACTGTACGACTACACTGTAATTATGCTTCATGGTTCTATTCTTGTGGCTGACAGGCCAGTTCAATAACAGACCTCCGTCTCAGTGTGTGGTGGTGCTTTCTGCACCTGTCCCACGCTGTGTGTGTCAATTGGCATCCTATGGCCTCCACAGGGCCCATAGGGGGCTGTGGTGAAAAGTAGTTCACAACGTATATATATATTGGGTCCCCATTTGGGTCCCACCCCCAGCCAGCCCACCCTTCCACCTGGCTGAAAAAGAGGCTGGCATAACAGGGGTAGGTTGTTCGCGCCCCCCCAACCCCCAACCCCCCCCCCCCACACACACACACACACACACCTCCCCAACCGTCCTGTCCAGCCCTCAACACCTGTCTGCCAGGTGGACTTCTGTACTGCAGCTGGACCTATGCTGCCTCACTCTCTCTACTGTTTAACTCTCTCTCTCTCTAACTCTCTCTCTGTGTATTTCTTTTTCTGTTTCTCTGTCTCTCTGTCTGTGGTTTTACCAGCTTAGTGGGGTGGAGGTGAAGGCTATCATGGACTGGAATTGATCACATGGCTTTTCACTTGGTTTTAGACTTGTGGTTTCAAAGCATGGTTAGTGTGACTGAGAGGTGGTTTTTTTCTTCAAGGCAATTTATGTTTGGCCTAGCGCTATGAGAGGACAATATTGCTTCCCGGATATTATGTGTTTGTGGGGATATCACATTGACGGTTCAAAGTGCTGCAGTCTAGGACACTCCATGTTCAGGGTAATCTGACGACAGAACCCCCCCGCCCCCGGAGCATAGCCTGTAGTTAATCCATCTGGAGAACATTAACCTGTGGGTAAAGAACAATGCGTGAGTGTCTCAGGAACTAAGGCCTTGATGACATGTTGTTTTTTTACTTCTGCATCTCCTCAGGTTAAACCACATTTGTATACAGGTGTTATACGCATGGCCATATCAGGTCCCGTCTGTACTTCTAGCAAGATGCTAGTGGTTGTGTTTAGGTAGGGTCGGTGGAGTTTGGGTCGTTGGAGTTATTTTGAAGAGTTTCAGGAGCTGCAACATGCTTGTTGTTGTTATGTTGTTATTGCTATTATTGTGTGAGGGTGTGTAGGACGGACCATTAAATGGCAGTATCGGGTTCCTTGGCGGAAACACTTCTAGTCATTGTTTCCTTAAACCTTCACCTTTTACCTGAGGCGGTACAGTGTGTGTACGAGCTGCGGAATGGTACCGGTGCACATTTACCCGATACAGTGGGCTAAGCCACATCACACCGTGGGTTTATCTGTACCCTGTGGGGCCTGTTCAGAAATGCTCAGTGGGTCTAGTGATTGCCCAGCATC
Source organism: Esox masquinongy (assembly GCA_016801175.1). Lineage (NCBI taxonomy): Eukaryota > Metazoa > Chordata > Actinopteri > Esociformes > Esocidae > Esox > Esox masquinongy. The sequence goes on from JACXGI010000829.1 coordinate 94,627, forward strand.
TTGTCAACATGTACCCAAATGAGGACGCTAATATCTTACTACAAGCTGCCTTTTGAGTGAAAATAACAGCGCCTCCTAGTGGTTCCACCCATGGGTTTGTTATTACATGTTTTTTTGTCTCTGCAGACAGATTGTTGTAAGACACCAACTCCTTTTTTGGCTAGATGTTGACAATATGTTGGGAAATCACTGTAGGGGACTATTGAGCCACTGAGCATCTCCAGGTAGTCTCCCCAGTTTTACAGAAACAAATTTGGTGTTATTTAGCCCCCTGCATTTACAGCTTTATTTTTTTTCTTTAATGTTCTAAATAATGATAGCTTTGTCCTTTTAAGAATGCTTCCTGTGTCCTGAGAAGTGTTACAGTTGATTGAAGAACCAAATAATCTCTAAGAATGACATATTGTGTGCTTTAGACCAGACATGGCCACTTTAGCATGAATGCTAGACATTCATTCATTGTTTTAATTAAGAAAATGGTAATTAAGAAAGTGAGTTTATCCAAATCATCTTGCATGGCAGTAATGAATTGCCACATTGGACGTATTTCTGCTCATGTAGTTACAGTAGGAAGGCATCAGGGTCACTGATATGGCATCTACAGTTTTCTGAAAATCCCTTGAAGGAAGTCTTCAGAGTTTCCCACAGTGGCAGGACAATGTAGCTAGTCTTGGCTGAGTGGAAAGTATAATTGTTACCTACCCTCTCCATCTGTCTGTCTCACTCCCTTTCCTCTCTTCCCTCTCTGCCTCAATCCTTCTGGCTTTGAAGGGGATGCAACATGTTTTCTCTTATCACATTATGGCATTGTCCTACTGTAAGTGTTGATAGCCTGGAGGTGGACAAAATGCCTTTGAATGTCCTCAAGGGGCTGGTGACTTCGTGGGGAATCCTGGACAGATCACTTCCTCTCTGCCGCGTGTGACATCAATAGATTTCAGGCAGTTAATCTAATTTAGATTTCAGTTCACCATTTATTCTTTTGAGAATTGGAGACAACTTAATCTAATTTAAGAAAGTTCCCACCATGCAATAGCATTTCATTAATGGTGGGAAAATATTTTTTTTTTCTGTGGTGATTTTTGCCCGTGGCAAGGACTCATTCCACGCATTATGTTATTATTATGCTTCACACAAACCACGGTGAAAACAGCAGTCAGTCTCAGTGTCACAGGGACAATGGGTTCAATGGTGACAGGATTGTGGAGCCCAGAGATACAGAAAGGTAATCTGGGTGAGGGGACAGGGTTCACACGCTAGCACTGTAACCTGGGGGCATCATTAGCGTAGGCTGGTGCTGGTTAAACAGTGTCGGGGGAAAATTCCCTTCTCCTTTCCCATATTAGGACGACTGCTTCTCGCCTGCAGGTGTCAACGCTGTTGCTGCGTCATGGCAACAAACTCGGAACATACGTGTCTCTCATACAGCCGCTGCTTCGTTTAGCTGAGGAGGTCTCGGGTCCGCGTGCTGGGATAGTGAAGTCTGTCACACTAGCTGCTGGGAAAGCCACAGAAAGAGATTAGATTTTCTACTGTATTACTCAGATGCCATAAATCCCCACAGAAGAAAACATCTTGATATTGCATTCTTCCAGTGATCAGATGGCAGTGTTCTAGGTATAAGCTATCATGCTAATACACCTTACTGTTCTAGCAGGAGCCCTCCGACTGGCTTTGCCGCGCTACTGGAATTAAGCTCTAAGTCAGTCTGACTACAGTTCATACAGTTTAGTTTTAGGTTAACTGTGCTGATACTGCTAACAAAAGCTTAATGCGTCACTGACTAGACAACCCACAAAATTGGCAATCAGACAACCATGGGCATCTGGGGAAGTAACTGTCATCCTACTCCCCATAACAGAGGTGCCCCTTCAGAGTTCAGGAGGGAACCTGTGGACAGAGGGAATACCACGCTGCACTCAACAGCAACATCCATGGCATGATGAAAAGTGGACCAGCCAGGAGAAGACTGGACCCAGAGCAGTGATTTCGCTGTCATAACAGACTGTAATAAAGTGGTTAAAATGACCTTTGTTTGCGTAGTGATCATTAATGCTGTGCAGACAAAAAGAAAATAACGATACATAAAGACAAATACTATCCTAAATACTGCTCCATTTCAACTCGTTCATTAGTTTATTTTCCACCAGTCCTGCCTTGTGTGTGTGTGTACAGCGGTCCTCCCACACAACCGCTCACAGTCTGAAATGCATTGCTATTATTTACTTTTACTAAATCAAGCCAGTTATAAAGAAAATTATCTTTGTTACATTAACCAGAGCTTATTTTGATGAGTAAAGGCCGTTTTACCAAGTTCAGAGGGTTCTTTTTAACCAGTACAATCCAATGCTGTGTCCTTGTGTCATAATTGTTTAAACTTTAATAAGTAATGTGAGATATGCTGGAAATTTCCGAAAAAGTGACTTAAAACAAGAGTGCTTGTCTTGTCTTAGACAGAGAGAGGCCGCCTTTTCATACAATTTGCAGATCCCAGATATAAGTCAAAGGACACAGTGGTAGGCAGCATCTAATGGTTTAAGTGTAGAAGCTCTGGCTTGCATATTGATTTTACCCCATAGTCCAACACAGAGTCAAAAGTTGCCTAATCTTTATCTTTTTTACTGTCAAGAAATAGACAATCTTTATTTCTGTAAAGGAATCCAAGCTGGATTTTCAATTTTTTTACTACATCAGGAATGTAAATTTTAAAAGACAACTTGGCATCAAGCCAAATACC
>JACXGI010000829.1:97463-114631 GCA_016801175.1 Esox masquinongy
AGAGGCTTCTGTAATGCATGGGAGTCAGGCTGTAAGAGAGGCTTCTGTAATGCATGGGAGTCAGGCTGTAAGAGAGGCTTCTGTAATGCATGGGAGTCAGGCTGTAAGTGTATAAACGGCCTTACCATCTTAAGCCATGGCAAATTTTACATTTACAACCAGTGTGGTAATGGTCACAGTGCTGTATTCTGGTCTAAACTATGATTGATGTATATTTTAAATTAAAATGTTGTTCAGAGAAGATTGTAGCTGCGTATATACCAGTGATTTCAGAATCTCTGCTAGACAGGATCATTTATAGATCGGGTGATAGTTGTCAAGGTTGCTGGAGTCTCTGCCCTGATGAAGTGGAAGAACGTGCAGTTTTCTATAATTTTGGAATATTTCCAGGAATTAGGGTCAGCTTAGAAATATGGGCCACTGATCTGCATCATCTTGTATCTCTAGACTTAATTTATTGTTAACTGGCAAAAATCAAAACTTTGGCCATAATTTTCTGAGACACCGTTTGTCATTTCAGCACCTGCACCTTGCTCCCTTCCACTGGATGTTCTTTCAAATGGATAGCCAGATAAAATAAAGTGGTGATTAATTGATAGCACTGATATGGAACCTGTAACTAAATGTAATGTGTGTCTATTAACAGTTTTCCTGGTATGGCTGAATTCAATATCACAGGCAAATTTCATGCAAAAATACTTTGTTGATGAACGTTTCTGAAATTCCTTTTCATAATGTGAAGTGAGGCTTAAGCCATAGTAATTGTTACATCTTAGACACAAAAAGTAACACAACTGTCACTCATATCAGCAGGAAAAACACAACAGGTATCTTATTTCACAATTCCTATGACCCCCAATCCAAGTTAAAATCACCCAGGATGATAAATTCTGATGTTGTAAATTTTTTATCAGATCCGATTTCACTGAAAACGTCTCTCTTGGCAGTGGGTGGACGATATACTCCCAAAATGTGCTATGGCTTGATAACAAAATTACAATCTTTAAAGACGGTACATACAATCTTTAAAGAAGGTACATAACAAGCTAAACCATTTGTAATTTTTTGAGATCAGATGCAGAATAATGTCAGCTAGACGAGTCCACCAAATTTCAGCTAGATAAGGTTAGCATCGCTAGCTACTTTTGCTAAAGGCATGACAGAGGAGTTGTAATCTGTGAATAGTAATGAATACTAATAATCTGATTATCGCAATTGTATCAAGAGCCCTGTTTGGTGTGATTCATATCATGATGGTCTGGTTGGCTATTTTATTCATAGATTTCAGAAAGAATCCGGGGCTCTATGACCCAGGATTACGAGATGGAGGGCCTGAAATAGGATGGCCTGGAGCCTAGTAGATTTTACAAAAAACTGACTGCAAATCGCACAGGGACTGCACATCATCCCTCCGATTTGCCCATAACTCTAGCTGACCATGGGAGCAGTCGATCACACATCCCTCTGCTTTCCTGCGTCGGCGTCCACAGCATTCCTCTTGCCATCTCCCTAGGGGGCTACACAGCCTGACCCACTGCCCTGCCCACGCACTGCAGGCCCACTGGCACAGTCTGCATTACTTGCAGGAGACAGGCAGTCAAGGTCAGAGTCAAGGTTTTGTGGTTTTGTGGCTTGGCATTGGGAATCCTCTGCACACGTCCTGTCTTTGAGACCTGTCCCTATAAAGCCTGGACCAGATGGACAACATGGCCTTAGCTCAGGCTTCACGCCACTTGGAAACTGCTTACGGTCCAATAAAATCCAACCTCCCCCATAGATCCATCTCGTTGTTGCCTGGTTCATGTAGCAGTGGCCAGTGAATGTGACAATATTACAATATCAGGTGTGGTGATCTTTTAGATAAACACTGGTACAATTTATTCAGAATTTCATTTTGTTTCACGAGTAAAAACCTTAGTGCAGCAGAACAGCCTTGCAGTGAAATGACGCTTCAGATGGGGAGGGCGTCATCTCACCCGCTCTGCTCTGTGCTCTGTCCACGCTCTTCGCTTGATTAACACTGCTAGTATTTAGCGCCCTGATATACATACCTCACACAGTTGCCTGTCGTTAACAACAGCCTGTCAACCATTCTTGTGCTGTGTGCTGTGCGGCCTTTTGTGCCGGGGTTTGGCGCGCGGGCGGCCAGCGGGCCCTGCAGCTGTCGTGAGGCCCGGCCCGGCAGCCTCTGATCAACCAGGCATGAAATCGGCCATGAACAGCCCCACATTCACAGGCCCAATGGGCTCATGCTCTGCCCCCCCTCCCGCCTCAACACTAAATCTCCTCCAGGCATGCAGGCATCGGCAGCCACTGGCGCCAGCTATTTGTTGTCCCCTTTTCCCTTTCGATGAGTCTTCCTAACCCCCCCCCTCAACCCACCACAAGCTCCCCATTCCTTCTTCCGCTGCCCCCCCCCCCATTCCCTGTCCTCTACACCACAAGCGGCCCTTTTATTCCCTGTATCCGTACTGTTATTTACAGAGTAACCACTACTTTGCGGTTCTTTATCGTGAGTGTCGGGTTGAGAATATGACAAAGGGGTAAAAACAGGTGCCCAGCTCAAAAACCATTGCCACGAATGATGGTGTCCTTTAAAGGCAGTGTCCCTTAATACTGTCTGTTTTAACATGGGCCACTAAGGTCTCCAATGACCACAGAGAGGATGGAGACCCCACCCCCCACTGAGTTACAGTATAATGTTTGATTTATTTCAGTTGCAGTACCCAGCCTCCTTCCTCCACCATCGGTAGTGTACCATTGTTCCCAGGAACCGGCCAGGGAGGGGGCATTGTGCTGCCATCAAAACGCTCAGCTCTTCCCCGGTCTTCCACCGACAGTCGTCGGAAGGTTTTTCTTCCATTATGGCCGTGAATATGAGCTCACCGCCCCGACACCATGACAGACTGGTCCATAATGAGCCTGTAGCAGTGCATCAGAAATCATGTCAGGGACTCAATTATGACGGGGGCAACAATGACTTCACACTCTTGTCTTTGTGGTGGATGTCAGAGCCGGGCCATTGTCTACGTGGACCAGCCTGACCCAGACAATGACGTATCTAGAGTCCCTTGTGTGTGGTCCGATGCCGTGGTGCCCTGTGGAATTATGGAAACAGAAGGCACGTACGCTCTCCTCCAATAGGATGCCTACGCTGGCCAGGGGTGCATAATGAAGCTGACAGACACGGACGTTGGACTGGGCTGGGATTGAGTTCTGCCGGATTTCTCAGTAGAATGGGAACAGTACCATCCACCATCTGTCCGTACACTACAAGAGTCAGTCCCTGAACAAGACCGGGGGTCAGAATGGGATGTCAGAAATGTCAAGACGGTCTTTGTGAGACCATGGGACATTAATGCATCGGTGAAGTGAATAAGATGGAGGGAAGCGTACAGAGAGAGATAGATAGAGTGAGCTGGAGAGAGGGGGAGAAGGAGATAGATGGAGAAAGTGAGAGAGCAATAGAGAGAGGGAGGGAGAGAGAGAGAGAGAGAGAGAGAGAGAAGCGTCTCGACGAGCAGCTGCCTCTGTGGCCTGCTTTGAGATTACGTCAATGCTGCTGAAGAAAGAAAAGAAGGAAGACTTAGAAAGAGTGTGAGAGGAGGAGAGGAGAGGGGGCTAGGCACACTTCAGAGCCGGGGCCAGGCATATACAGACTTCTTTTTTTTGGCTCCTTTGAGTTCCTTTGACAAAGCTATCATTGTTAAAAAGCTGGAAAGAGAGGGAGAGCCTAAGCTGAATTGAGTATAGCCTCGGGGTAAGTCCCCCCACACACACACCAACATAACATTATATTGGTACAGTGCAGAGCACAAGTTTCCTGTCTGTTCACAACATGCTGAGATTTACATGTCACCACTGTCACTGAATCTCTGGAAACAGACTATGTCAGTCTATGTTTCGTCCATACTCGAAGCTGGAGTCTGGGAATCGTTTCACGAATTATGTGACATTGTTGGATGGTCATTGGCTGAACCGTATTTTTGAGTCAGCCCTTTCTGTGGCTGTGGTGTTATGTGAGCCATTCATTTTCATATACTGTAAATGAACGGGACAAGGAGACAATCACATGTATGTACTCTCCTAAAAGCCAGATGACCAGAACCTCCAATGTTTCTGCAGATGTCCATCTTTTCCATGAAATCACTGCATCACCCCTTAACTCACGTCCACCAATACCCCTGCTGATACGGACCCCGGGTTACCAGGAAGGCAGAGGTGTGAGGTCACATCGGTCATCCTGAAGTGGGCCTGCCGCTCCTGGAAGCAATGGGCGAGGAAGGGAGGGAGGGAGATGGTTGTCCTCCAGTGTTCCAGTAGGAGGTGCACTGGTCCAGGGCCCTCACCCTAGGACACTCTGCAGATCCCCTTTCATCACTCCTGTCAGTCACGCTTCCCCGGGACAAGGAACCAAAGATGTGATCGTTGTTTACATAAAGATTAGCGGGAGGAGCAGATGGAACAGTTGCCTGTCAATTGATGAAATTATTGGCAACCTCAATAAAGATGAGCAAAAATGGCCAATGAGCTATTTTGTATTATATATACTATACAGTACTTCTTGAATGATTCAAGGGAATTAACCACATTTTAGCATTCCTCAAATGGTACATTCATGTCCCGGCGAGAAATGTGCCAAATTGATTGATGCCCTTGTTTTCCGGACACTCTCCCCGCAACCCGACTGATCTTTTGATTTATTTGTGCCACACAGAAATCAATGTTGGACCGCGTGAGTACACATGCCAAAAACACCTTTTGCGTGGCCCCAGCACACATTACACTCTAAAACACCTTTTGAGTGGCCACAGTACACATTACACTCTTCATGAAATTTTAGCAAATTTGGATTGGGGACATATGAGAATGAACACAGAGGGAAGTACTGTGCAACAAACAGTGGTTAATGGTTAACATTAAGCAACGCTTCCAGTGTGGTTAAGGTTAGGGTTAAGGTTAGACAACAACAACAACAGTTAAAGTTTAGTAACAATCTCATTAGGTTAAGGTTACTACTGCCCCTAGTGGCCGTGCTTAACACACCATGGCGAGGTATGGTAATGGGGGGAATTTGCATATCCATTACAAGCAGATGTTTTTGCCTTGTGAATTCCATGCGGTTCAACGTGTATTTCTGTGTCGTTTACATGCGCCATATGAGCGAGTGGTGTGCTGAGGAGTAACAGCTTCATCAGCGACGATGTTGACGATGCTGTCTTGTTAATCTTTGAGATGATAATGTCCACGTCGCCGTGGCAAAAATAGCTTTTTTTATCCCTAAGGGTCTTTCCTGTTTTCATGGTTGTCCCTTCTCTGTGTCACGGACTCCCAAGGGACTGAGAATTTTAGCCACAGCATGAAATGCCCTATCTCTACACCATTTGTAGAGGCCATCAGATTTGACTAGGGTTGTAACCTTACCCTGGGTGGTTCAGGGGGCTTGTTACCTAGCTAGGCCTACAGAGAAGGCAGCCTTTCAGACAGACACAGAGCATTCTTCAGGTCACCTCCCTCCTTTTACTGTGACATCTGTCCTCCATTGCATTCCTAAACACTTTCACCAGCTTCTTTCCTGTGGCAGAGTGTGCGTGTGTGTGTGTGTGTGTGTGTGTGTGTGTGTGTGTGTGTGTGCATGTGTGTGCACTTTGGACCACTAAGTGAAAATGAACCTCTCTTTTACTATTCTTTTTCTTTGGATCAACCGAGTAGGGAAAATATTCAAGTAAATGGTCACACACAATCACCTCCAGAATGACTGGCACCGTTGACAAGGAGGAGCTTAAAAGTCTGTTTGAAATAAACAAGAGTAATGCACTTTGCCAAAGTCTCCAGACTTGAATCCCATTGAAAACCTGTGGTTTGAACTGAAGAGGTCAATCCATATGAAGACTGAAGGTCTCAATGATCGGAAAAGATCCTGAATGGAAGAATGGTCCCTTCCAATGTGTTCTCCTCATAAAAATAAACTGTAGAAACAGGCTCAGTGTTAACAGTGCTAATCATTTCTCTGAGACAGACTTTCCCTCATACATGCCATACTACGCTAAGGCATCCCACACAGTCAGTCCCATGCTGAAGACATCTCGGCTGCCCATTAAACAGACAGGGCCTTCCTGGACATCGTGACTGTGTCCAGTTAAAGGTGTAGCCTGGGCCAAACAAGATGTCAGGACCCTAAAAAACACCATATTAATTTATGAGCTAACAAGGCCTAATGGGCCAATCAGGACTGCCCCAAATGCCCTGTCACTCCTTCTCTTCTGTTTACCAGGGCCATATGAAAAGGTGACCATTTGGGCAGCACACCAGGGCTCCTGTCATGACCGGGTCCCATGAAGTGGGCCCGCTTCCCCTTGGACCCATATTGGCTTTACATGTGTCATATGGGAACCTGTGAGGTCTTAAAAACGCCCAGTCTAAACAGAGAGGTTGACAGTAACGCTGTTTAAACTCTTTAAAGGGAGCCTGGTTTGTGTGTCATGTCTAGCGGTCCTTGAAAGGGCATGTGTTGTCTTGATATGGCCTTCAATGACCTCTGACAGACTTTAAATCAGTTACTGTACGCAAGTTTTTGTCTCCATTAGGTTGTTTTGTTGGACACCATATTGGTAATTGATTAAAGTTTAAATAATTTAGCATTTTAGTGAACTTGAAGAGTCTACAAACAATGTTGCAAAGTCTACTTTGTGGATGTGAAGACTGAAATCAAGGCAATCTTATGATTTTTTTTTTTAACAATCTTGTAAGCATTATTAAGTGAAAAACAAATGGATACTCTCTCTAAAAAGTACTAGGTAAAAACAAACGTTCAATGCCTTGGTTGCATAAATGTGCCTTTACAATGCGGATTGCAACCAGTCACATTCCAAATAATTTAAAGAGGTATTTTGCTGTCACCTGAAATCAGTTGAAGTTATTACAGTTAGATCCACTAAATCAAACAACATCACTAAATCAAATCCGCTAGGATTCCCTCAATATTTTCCTGATTGCTTACGGCAGAGAAAGCCATGGTCCATCAACGGCGTCATATTTTTTAAAGGTACAGATCAGAAGAGGGTCATAAATACATTATGAAGGCATAACATATCATGAAACACTGTAAAGACCATTATTAAGGAGTGGAAGCAAGATGGCATCACTAGGATATTGCAAAGATTAGGATGTCCTGCCACAATTGATGTAAGGAGAAAGATTCTGCATGTAGCTTATCCAGTTGGCTACTTAGAGGCAGAGCACACCTTACAGCAATTCAACGAAGGAATATCTGTAAAAATATTGAAAATCTGCAAACAGACTTAAAGAAGGCTTTGCACAGAAGATCCCCTCTCAGTTTCACTGAGCTTGAACTCCTCTGCAAAGAAGAGGGGGATAATATTGGAAAATCCAGATGTGCTTAAACTGAGTCCTATCCAAACCGATTTACTGCCGTAATCCAAGAAAAAGGTACTTCCACAAAGTATTTTTTTTTCTGAGAAATGATCCATTTGTTTTTCATTTGAATATTGTATATTTAACATATGTACAATATGTTATTACATTTAAATAAAAGATCTAACTTGAATTCAGTGCTTATAAAAACAAAAGCTGCATTGTCAGCAAGGGTGTTATTAATTATGATTATTATTATTTACATCCACTGGTTCTAAATGTCCACTACCACATATTTTGAACGTCCATCTTCACAGGTTTGACAGCATTTTCTAGCAGCTCCTTCAGCTTTCCAGTAATGTCACACCTCAGGAATCTCACAGTGATAGTGACCACCATCCAGAGAAACACCAACACCAACACAAGGCAGCCGCAAAACACTGTCTCATAGCAGAAGCACCTTTCCCTTCCACCAGCTCTATCAGCTGTAGAGTGGCTGAATACTCTGGCTATCTGAGCTTCAAAGGACTACTCTGGGCACTATGAGGTTTTGTGGCTTGGGCTCGGTGTAAATCAAGGAGTGGTTGTTATCAGTGAATGGCTTTCACGAGGGGACTCAGTGGTCTGGAGCATCAGGGGTCAGGGGTCACGGAGGACCTGGATGACTGGATGATTTTTGGACCGTGGGAAAATACAGACATGTCATAGTCACTTCTAGCATTAATACATATACACACATTTTTATTTGTAATCATGTCTGGAGCGGCCCAGGTTATGGATATGGTAATGAGCTAAAGGTGATGACCTACAGGTTGACAGGGATCCGGAAGCAGTGATAGGCTGAGTTTTTTTTTGTATTCTTTCCTGCATGTCCCCCAAGTCAGGGCTTTTCAACTCCGGTCCTGGAGGGCCCAAGCACTTCTGTTTGTTAATTTTACCTAGTAGTTAATTACACCCAGTGTGCAAGATGTAAATTAGTCCCTAATTAGAAAGACAGGACGAAAACCAAAGTTTTTCAGCCCTCTGGGACCTGAGTTGAATTGCCCTGCACTAAATTAAGAACACATCGCTGGCCGTTCTCAGACCTTAAAGTTCCTTTCATGCTGTGACCCCTAATCTACCTCATACTGTACAAACAATGTATGTTGTGAGCCGTGAAATGGAGAGGGAGTTGTCGGCTTTACAGGCCTTGTAGCGTCTAATGGCATCCCCAACCAAGGCCTGCATGGCACAATAAGGTCGACCCAACAACCCCATTAGTTCACTTTGAAAAAACAATGTTTACGTGTCAGTATGATTTCACTTCCATTGCCACGTCTGGTTATAATGAGTCCACAAACCATCAGGTACGCTACTAGTAGGGAAACGCTTTCCGTTTGGCATTCCTCTAGAGGAACGGGAGACCGCAGATGGGTGGATGTTTATGTTTCTCTGTCTTCATGCTCATGGGAACTTTACACACTTTCCTTTTTCCCCCTTTGATTTTTCACCCTATCCTCAATACGGGTGTTCTGTCCTCTAGTCGTAGTGGCGACGTTGCCGGAACACGCGTGATTTATAGTCTCTTTGGCAGTTTCTGTTTGAAGTGGAGGTGAAAAGTGAGTGTCCTGTATTAGGACTCCCCCACTGTTGGCATTCAACTGTCCAGTGTGGGTTAGAGGTTTTCTCCAAGTGCTGCAGCACTTCAGCGACTCTTTGGGAAGGAGCCCATGAGCAGACTACAGGCCAGCATTCCATCGCTGTTTCCTCCAGTGCACTGGTCTGGCTGACTTTCAGGCTGAGCAAGCAGTGTGACAGAGAGCAGTGGAGAACATTTTGGTAGATGCATGTCCTGATCTTTGCCTCCCCCAAGCATTGAGAATAGGACAACTACGAATAAAATATCACACCATTGGATGAAGAATTTGGTAAAATAAAAAAAATGAACAAAACACAATGACAAAAATGTCAATAAATAAGTGAACTGAGGCATAGATGGAGATAATGTGAATCATAAAGGAACTGGATATGATGTTGTAGGACATACGTAGGTATACCAATTTTTTTTTTTTTTATAATTTTAATTTACAGTTAAATTGGCCTTTTACTGTATAATTATAAAACACAAACCTAATGTTACTAAAAAGCTAGTCCAAAAGTTTTTGCTTTGCATACTGTGTCTTGAATCTATGTACATAATTTATATTTGATTAAAATGTTTGTCACTATTGTCCTTGCATATAAATTTTTACACATTTTACAGCAGTTTGCTTGTGGGCATCGTACAGCAAAACATAAATCCTTGTGTTTCAGAGAATCTACAGAGTCTAAAGACTATGTTTATGAGTTCGCCGTTTTAACCAACTGTAATGTCTGTTTTTCTGACTCAACAGGCCTGAACACTCCAAGCATTTTGGATAGCTTAAACGGTTTGGAAATCACAGACTTTTTTAAAACTTATGTCTTCTCCAAAACCTTTTACTCTATTCAATGCAATAAAAAAAAAACGCAGCCATATTAAAGACCAGAATTTGAATGAGGTTAATCACTAATTAAATAATTGGAAATACGACAACATCGCTAATGTAAACTAATATTTAGTAGAAAACTACATTGCCATCTTCATCATATTATCATATGTACTTTGACAGATGCCAATGTTGCCATTAACTAGCAAAGTCCTTCAAAGAATAACTAGCGATGCTAGCGTTAGCTAGCTAAAATTCATTGGAATACCCTCAATATATAACTAGCTGGTTAACGTTATACCGCATCTAAAATCAATTTGATGAAATCAAAATGATGATAAAAGGTTTAGCTAATAATTATTTGCCTTCTTTAGAGAGGGTATCATGTTCTCAAGCCTTAGTAATGCACTTTAGACCAAATCTTCATCAGCTCCCAGTAAGGAAATATCGAGTAGAATTCTTTGTCATCAGCCCCAAAAGGAATGCATGCAATCTATGAAATGATTACAGAATGAGATGACGTCACAGAATCTCGCCCTGGAGATGACTTGACCTGGTTTTAATTAATTATTTAGACATGATATATGCCCTTAAACACAATAGTCCATATGGTTTGGTGGGATTTGCAGTATATACCAGGAACATTTTATTTCTAAAAGGTTCTCTATCCATAATACGTCAATTTATGAGCGACCACATGTCAAGCACATAGCATCCTCTGACTGTTGAACCCGTGATCTCCCAGACCAGACCACGGGTACATCCCAAACAGCAGCCTATTCCCTACACAGTTCACTTCTTTTGGCCAGGCCAATCCAGGCCAATGGGCGACAGGGTGCCATTTGAGACACAGATTCACCATCTATATCCATTCATGTCCGTGTCATTTCCAGCTCATCTGAATTCCAGCAGTCCGGGTCTGCCAGAGGCACGGGCCCACTCACACAGTCACCGACACACTGCAGCACTTTGTCCCTGATAGGCCAGGGGTGATTTCCCATGAAGTTAACTGATAAAAATGTATTCAGTGGCTAATCACCTACTTCCAACTGGGTCTGTCCGTTCGGCTATTAGACAACGGCTCTGACGGCTGGTGATTATGCTGCGAGCACAGCATGCATTAAGTGATTGCATGAGGTTGAATGAGACAAAAATATATGGGGAACAATGTTGTGCCCATCAAGTGATTCTACTTCTATGGTTGTGTCATAGAATCATGTGTTGGTGATTGGTTTGCTGACAATGTAGACATTATGGATAGAAGACGTGTTCGAACAGTGATGTGTGATTGTGAGTCCATGGAAAAAAGTCCCTTTAGAGATCGTGGAGAATCCCCGAAAGACAAAAAAGGTCGGCATAATATGGCTGCCTGAGGAAAACCTTTTAGTTGTCACATGTTGCAGTTGTCATCGTTTAATGTTTAAATAGGAAAGCGCTTTAACTGCAAGGGAACTAGGAAAGAGCTGTCCTCCGTGATGTAATCACAAACATGATCACCAAGAATATTAGTGCTGAGCAGAGCGACCTCAATTACCTATCAACAATCATCCCTATAGGACAAAGTCCTTGCTGGAGCAATTTACATTTTAAAGAAAAAGTTGTTGAAGGTGTTACCAAGACCAGTTTCCTGTTTTTAGCCACTGACCTTTGGGATATATCCCTTGTACCAAAGCTGACTAACTGGTTCATCTGTCTCAGACATCTATTCTGCCTAGCTCAAACTCATTCAGCTAGCTACATGGAGCTCAGCTCTTAGCTCAAATAGGCCCCGTCTCAAAATCTATCCCAGGCTTTTTTAACGTTGGTTTACAAAGCTTTTTTTCCCCACTTCTCCACATACATTTAGATGCTTGCATTTAGTGAAAGAGTAATTACAGGGCATTGTGTCTGCCAACCATGCTGTGCTGATTGGCTGTCCACTTGGATTAGGGCAACTTGATTGTCTGGGCATTCGAGGTCTGAGTCCCAAATGGAACCATGTTCTCAGTAGAGTGTGCTACTTTTGACGAGTGCTCATAAGGTTCTGGTCGGTGATAGGGTGATATTTGGAATGCAGCCTGGCGTGAGTGTGAAATATGCTGTGCTCCGAGTGTCCGGTTTTGTTGTACAGGTTGATCTTCACTCACAGCATCAGCTTGAGTTGATTGATGGCGACGAAAGAGATTGATTTGAGGAACGAATGTTTAACAGTTTGCGTATTCCTGAAAACGCCTCTAAAAGGCATGGCGATCTTTGTGGTATGTGTGGCTTACATAGGCTAGTCCTATGGGATGTCACATTTTATTTCTTAAAGTACTCTGAACTTAAATATGCAATCTGGGACTTTTGCATTAACAAACTAATTAATTTTATTCCCAATTTGGGCTGGATGTGTAATATGTTGTTTGAATGTGCATAATCGATAACATATGGACACAGCTGATTGATTATGAACAATTATTAACTTTGAATCTAGCATACGCCAAAACAGTAATGTTGTATTGTAGCTCACTTATGAATATGCATTTGATTGCTTCCACCAGCCTATACCTTATTTGGTCTTATGACCCTAGAATGAGGCCACCTAAGACTTTCTGCCTATATCGACTGTCACAATGCGCACTGGAGTTATGATGATAAACCAACAATTATTGACACAGACCATAATGACCACTATTCACAACCATTGCTATTTTTCGATAAGCTTATTTGAAAGAAATGAGATGTTGGAAATAAAAAAGGTAGTCAAATGTGAGTGAAAGGTACTGTGACAGTTGATTGCCAAAACAAACTAGTATATTAATTCCGATATTCTGTCCAGCTCTACATAGCACCAGCTCTACACAGCACCAGCTCTACATAGCGCTAGCTCTACACAGCACCAGCTCTACATAGCACCAGCTCTACAGAGCGCCAGCTCTACACAGCACCAGCTCTACATAGCACCAGCTCTTGAAAGGGCATGACATTTTTCACAGTGACTCCTCCCCCCATAAAGACATGTACAATCCAAAGTATAGCACAATTACAGTATTTCCAAAGAACAAAGAACGATTGATGCAAAGTGTGCATCTGACAAAAGTTGACAGATTGGGCCTTTATAAAGCTCAGGACTGTACAGGACAGAGGGCCAGGTCCACTATTGGGGGTGGTCAGGTTGTTTCGGTTCCCTGTGCTTGCTAACGAAGCGGACTGATGAAGCGGAGGTCCGTATGGAGGGGGTGCCGGGAACACGGATGGCACTAATAGGGCAAAACCTGTCTGTTGGCGTGTTTGAACCAGAGCAGATGTAGGGCCGTGTCTCACTCCGTCCTCGGATCTGAACATGACCTGGCGGACGTACCACAGACTGCACAGCCGGAGGGGGGTTGGTGCCCTTGCTGAGGACCTGGAGGGGCAGAGGGGTTCAGGGTGGGAGCAGACAATGGCAGCCTTGTGCCCGACGCGTGGCAGGCCAGTATGGGGCCCAGTTGGCCCATGGCTGAAACTGTGGAACTGGTTGGTGGTTCAGTGATCTGGCAGGTGCTCCTTTTGTCTTTGAGTTGGGCCGATTCTCTCGGACAAAAGGACAGGGCTGATGAACCTCTGCCGGCCGGCCGGCTATTTGATTAGTGAATCATGCATGACATATACCCTGCACAGCCAATTGACAGTAGCTGCGGAGGGCAGAGCGTCGACCTCTGACCTATACGACCTGGCCGACTGGACTGGGGCCTCTTCCAGCAGCCCGCGGTCACACGCCTCTCTGGACTTCAATGGAGTAGAACTGTCTACTTCAGTGAACACACATCAGTTGACCCTTGAAAACCATTTCATCCAGCAGCCAGCCTCAGAGGGAAACATAACCCTAACAACCGGATATCCAGAGGACCATGACACAACCACCCTGTCGTTCTTGGGACATCGTAGCGACTTGATACATTCAGCTTATTTTCCTCTCTGTTATCAGCCAACAGTCTAGTGCATGAAGTTATTTGTTACCTTCATACGTTAGCCTGATCACATGAAAGCCTGATCAACATCATCCACAGGCCTTAGGCGGCTGACTATGGGTTAGGATTTGGGCTTAGAGGCCTATTATGCACAACAGCTTTCCTAGTGGGACCCAACAATCGTAAAACCAAAAAGAACTTATCCTAGATTTCACGTGCTACCAGGGAGCAAGCAGTTTGGCCCAGTCAAGTACTAGACTAGTAAACAGGCACCCAGCGGACCTGTTGCACACTAAGTTAAATCCACCTGCAATCGCGCAAGAGTGTTACAGTCAACTATGCAAGCAACAAGCCGAACCAACTCTCATGTGAAGTTGCTCAGAGTTTTTCCATACCTGCATAAACACGCCATCCCTCCATACAAAGGAGGTAGTGATGGACAAGAGGTTTTCTAATTTGTCTTGTGTTAACAAAAGGATGAAAAGGGAGTAGGAAAATTTTCCCTTATAGATTTCTCTGGATAACAGTGTTTGCTAACTGACTTAAATGTTAAATGTTAAGGGAAGTTTCATGAATAAAGCCACAGTAGGAGGGGGGAGGGGATTGATACAGCACTGTTATAGCAACAGATGGGAGATGGAAAGAAATGCTCTGCCTCGTCCACTTAGAAAGCTATGCAGGGACAGTAGTTGGGACTGCGAGTATCTGTGTGTGTCTTAGAATACATAGGCAGGAGTGGTAGATGGGGGGTGGGGGTTGGGACAGTTTAAGAGTAGGTTGTTAAAACCAAATCACTCGGTGGGCAATTTAACAAAAGCTTGACTCTAACAGATGCTGCACGTGCAACTCGCCTGTCAGTCTCACTGTTGTTGTAAGCAAAGATGTGTCTTATGGTTGAGAGTAAACACAGTCCTCCTTCTGTCAGGAGAGCTACAGCACGCTTCAGACTCGAGTCACTCAATTTGATGTGATTGGTTTTTTTTCCTCTAATTATCTCAAGTAATTAAGTCATTGGATGAGAATGTTCAGTATACAGTAGGTTTGATATCTAGATATGGGGTTTCTTCTTTTTTCATTTATTTTCTGTTTAGAAATCCAGCGACACATTGAATCATACAACAGTAACAGTAATTGAAACAGAAATTAGACTGCAAAATTAGACTTGAAATACAACACAAGGATGTATTGCAAAATCATGGTTAAATTAAAAAAATTTCTGCTGTCCCGTCAAAGCCTGAACAACAGCAGAAAATATTCAGATTGACTTTGTTGGACCTCCACGTTAAACTCCCGGGCTCTATTCGTTATCTGAATGTCACCCAAAAAAAAACAACCCTATTTTTTACCCTGTTCCACTCCCCAATGTTGTGATATCCAAATCTTCATTAAAGCACTGCTTCATCACATCTCCCCCAAGCGGCCTCAGGACAGACAATGTTAGGGCATGTATCTTCCGATGGGCATCCAATCTTTGCGGGCATTCTTTCTGGCCTTCTACTGTGATTGAGTTCACAGGTGCACAAGCAGCGACAAGAAATCACTCTAACCACTGTAAGGTAATTTACTTTCATGAAAATATTTCATAAATAGCTAGCCCACCATGAATATCCATGACGAAAATGCCACTCACAAAGCAATGGCATCTGACATCTGTGATTTTCAAGCACACTTAACCTGAATGGCATATTTAATGTTAGCTGTAAAATTGCAGCACCTCACCTTGTTATTTGTTATTCAGTATCGTCCCTCCACTGTAAATGCCATTTTCTTCTTGTCATTGATTGACAGGGATCAATCATGTTGAAACTACAGCACATGTGCGAGTGTGAAACTACAGTACATGTGCGACTGAGGTAAGAGGTTTGGTTGAGTTAGCTTGGGGTACCCAGTTACAGCAACAAATAGTAAAATATTGCTTTAATTGGTTAGATATAGAGAGTAGTAGTATGGTAATCCCAGGCAGTATAAAAAAAAGTAATCACACAACGGAAAGTGTGCATTCTAAGAAAATGTGTGCATTGCTTCCTTAACATATCAACTGCACCTGTAGATAAAAACAAAACAGGCTTATGCTACAGCTTCAAGATCAGTATGTTGCTAGTTCACTTCCTGGGATAAAATGACACTTATGTATATTGTTTTTACAGACTTCCCCTGATGCATGTTTTCTTGTGGACAGATAAGACCAACATTAACCTGTACCAAAGGGATGGGAAGAGGAAGGTGTTGAGACAAAAAGGTACTGCCAAACTATACCACCTTATCTATGAAACAGGGTAGAGGTGGTGTTATGGCTTGGGTATGTATGCCTGTCACAGGAACTATCCCACTTCTCAACCATGATGATGTGACAGCTCATGACAGCAGTCATTCTGTGGTTTACAGAAACTTCTGATCTGAAGAAAAGAATGAAGACAAAAAAAGATTGAAAACAAAAAAGACCTCAAAACAAGCAGGAACAGAAGATAGTGCCATGGTCCCATTCTCCGTGGAGCCTTTGTGTAGTCCATCGTGTTTTCCCAGGACATCACTGACAAAAATATCAGGGCTTCTTTGTAAGAGCTTTTTAGGACATTCTCATGAATTTCATTTTACCAGCCAAAGACAAAGCGGTGGACTTTTGTGAGGTTCTGAGGAAGTCCTAATGACTTATTTTTGTTTGCTGGCTTGTACATTCAACAATGTTTTGGCATGACGCCCAGGATTCAAACCTTCTCAAACAATCTAATCCATACTCCTTAGAGGGATAATGACAGTGCTGTCACCCTCGGCTTTGTCAAGTCGCATTGTGTGTACCGGGGCCTCGAGAGAGGAGTTGTGCTGAGAATCTGATGGTTGGCGTTATCTTTAATCACGAACCATGATGTCTGGATGTCATCAGCGGTGCCTCCCCAGGTTCAGATGTTAAAACAGCTGGCACAACCATAAAACTCAGTGGATATTAGGCCAAATATGTTTGCAGGTAGAGGCCTGCTAACTAATGTATATTGTTATTATAGGTTCATCCTATTCATTGCAGGAAGAAAACCGACATAACGTACGCTGTATAATCATGTAACGGAGGTAGTGAATTTTCCTGTAGTCAGCACAGCAATTGATACACTTACCTTGTCTGAGAATTATGGTTCTGAGCTCATGTAAATATTGCACAGGTAAATATTACACATGCATGCTAACAGTTTCAAAAATTAATAAATGCATATAACAGGTGCTGGTCATATAATTAGAATATCATCCAAAAGTTGATTTATTTCAGTAATTCCATTCAAAAAGTGAAACCTGTACAATGTATACATTCATTCCACACAGACTGATATATTTCAAGTGTTTATTCCTTTTAATTTTGATGATTATAACTGACAACTAATGAAAACCCCAAATTCAGTATCTCAGAAAATTAGAATATTGTGAAAAGGTTCAACATTGAAGACACCTG